>CAUYQU010060332.1:0-25563 GCA_963574635.1 Cheracebus regulus
TTAGGTCTGCTTGGTCCAGAGCTGAGTTCAACTCCTGTATATCCTCATTAAGTTTCTGTCCCATTGATCTAATATTGACAGTGGGGTGTTAGTTTTCTACTGTTACTGTGTGGGAGTTTAAGTCTCTTTGTAGGTCTCTAAGAACTTGCTTTATGTATCTGGGTGCTCATGCATTGGGTACATATATATTTAGGATGGTTAACTCTTCTTGTTGCATTAACCCCTTTACCATTATGTAATGCCCTTTTTGTCTATTTTGATCTTTGTTGGTTTAAAGTGTGTGTGTCAGAGACTAGGACTGGATACCCTGCTTTTTTTTTTTTTTTTTTTTTGCTTTCTATTTGCTTGGTAAATATTCCTCCATCTTTTTATTTTGAGCCTGTGTGTGTCTTTGCATGAGATATGGGTCTCCTGAATATAGCACAGGGATAGGTCTTGGCTCTTTATCCAATTTGCCAGTTTGTGTCTTTTAATTGTGGCATTTGGCCCAATAACATTTAAGGTTAATATTGTTATATGTGAATTTGTTCCTGCCATTAAGATGCTAGCTTTGCCCATTAGTTTCTTCATAGCATCAATGTCTTTACAATTTGGTATGTTTTTGCAGTGACTGGTACCCGTTTCCCTTTATATGTTCAGTTCTTCCTTCAGGAGCTGTTGTAAAGCAGGCCTGGTGGTGACAAAATCACTCAGCATTTGCTTGTCCCTAAAGGGTTTTATTTCTCCTTCATTTATGAAGCTAAGCTTGGCTGGATATGAAGTTCCGGGTGAAAATTCTTTTCTATATGAATGTTGAATATTGAACATCACTCTCTTTTGGCTTGTAGGGTTTCTGTTGAAAGATCCACTGTTAGTCTGATTGGCTTCCCTTTGAGGATAACCCAGCCTTTCTCTCTGGCTGCCCTTATCATTTTTCCTTCATTTCAACCTTTGTGAATCTGACGATTGTGTGTCTTGGGGATGCTCTTCTTGTGGTATTCTCTGTATTTCCTGAATTTGAATGTTGGCCTTCCTTGCTAGGTTGGGGACGTTCTCCTGGATAGTATTCTAAAGAGTGTTTTCCCACTTGGTTTCATTCTCCCTGTCACTTTCAGGTACACCAATCAAACATAGATTTGATCTTTTCACATAATCCCGTATTTCTTGGAGGCTTTGTTCATTTCTTTTCACACTTTTTTCTCTAATATTGTCTTCTCACTTTATTTCATTGAGTTGATCTTCAATCTCTCATATCATTTCTTCTGCTTGATCAATTCAGCTGTTGAAACTTGTGTATGCTTCACGAAGTTCTTGTGCTGTGTTTTTCAGCTTCATTGAGCCATTTATTTTCTTCTCTAAACTGGTTACTCTAGTTAGCATTTCATCTAATCTTTTTTCAAGGTTCTTAGCTTCCTTTCATTGGGTTAGAACATGTTCCTTTAACTGGGAGAAGTTCGCTATTACCTACATTCTGAAGCCTGCTTCTGTCAATTCATCAAACTCATTCTCCATCCAGTTTTGTTCCTTTGCTGGTGAAGAGTTGTGATCCCTTGGAGGAGAAGAGGCATTCTGATTTTTGGAATTTTCAGCCTTTTTTTGCTGGTTTCTCCCCATCTTCATGAATGTATCTGCCTTTGGTCTTCATGCATGGATTTATCAGTGAGCTTTGAAGGGGGTCTCTGAGTGGACGTCCTTTTTGTTGATGTTGAGACTATTTCTTTCGGTTTGTTAGTTTTCCTTCTAACAGTCAGGTCTCTCGGCTACAGGTCTGCTGGAGTTTGCTGCAGGTCTGCTTCAGACCCTGCTTGCCTGTGAATCATTAGTGGAGGCTGCAGATCAGCAAAGATTGCTGCCTGTTTCTTCCTCTGTTGGCTTCGTCCCAGAGGAGTACCCACCAGATGCCAGCCAGAGCTCTCCTGTATGAGGTGTCTGTTGGCCCCTATTGGGAGGTGTCTTCCAGTCAGGATATCCTAAGGTTAAGTAGTCACTTGAGGAAGCAGTCTGTCCCTTATCAGTGCTCAAGGAGACCAGATCCACTGGTCTCCTCAGAGCTGCCATGCAGGGACAGTTAAGTCTGCTGAAGCTGTACCCACAATGGCCCTCTTTCACAAGTGCTCTGTCCCAGCAAGGTGGGGCTTTATTTATAAGTCCCTGATGGGCTGCTGCCTTTTTTGAGAGATGCCCTGTCCAGCAAGGACATCTAGTGAGACAGTCTGCTGGCAACTGCTGAGTTGTATTGGGCTCCACCCAATTTGAACTTTTTGGCAGGTTTGTTTACACTGAGGTTGAAACTGCCTAGTCCAGCCTCAGTAATGGTGGACTCCCCTCTCCCTACCAAGCTCCAATGTCCCAGATCAAGCTCAGACTGCTGTGCTGGCTTTGAGAATTTCAAGCCAGTGGATCTTAGCTTGTTGGTCTCCATGGGGATGGGACCCGCTGAACCAGACCACTTGGCTCCCTGGCTTCAGACTCCTTTCCAGAGGAGTGAACGGTTCTGTCCTGCTGGCATTCTAGGCACCACTGGGATATGAAGAAAAAAAAAACAACAACTGCTGTGGCTAGTTTGGTTTCTGCCCAAATGGCCACTCAATTTTATGCTGGTAACATAGGACCCTGGTGGTTGTATAGGTACTGGAGGGAATCTCCTGGTCTACAGGTTGTGAAGACCATAAGGAAAGTACAGTGTTTGGGCCAGAGTACAGGGAACAGTCCCTATTGGCTTCCCATGGCTATGAGGGGGAATTCCCTAGCCCCTTATGCTTTCCTGGTGAGGCGACCCACCAACCTGCTTTGGCTCACCCTCCTTGGGCTACACCTACTGTCCAATCAGTCCCAGTAAGATGAACCATGTACTTCAGTTGGAAATGTGGAAATCACCTGCCTTCAGTGCCAATCTCACTGGGAGCTGCGCACTGAAGCTCTTCCTATTTGGCTGTTGTGTTTGTCTCCAGAAAACTTTTATTTTCAATTAAAACTTTGGCTTGAGTGGAGGAAACCTTTTATTTTTTCTTTCTTTTTTTGAGACGGAGTTTTCCTCTGTTGCCCAGGCTAGAGTGCAGTGGCATGATCTTGGCTCACTGCAACTTCTGCCTTCAGGGTTCAGGCAATTCTCCTGTGTCAGCCTCCCAAGTAGCTGGGACTACAGGTGCCCACCATCACACCCAACTGATTTTTGTATTTTTAGTAGAGACAGGGTTTCACCATATTGGCCAGGTGGTCTTGAACTCCTGACCTTGCAATTTGCCCACCACCACCTCCCAAAGTGCTGGGATTACAGGTATAAGCCATCGTGCCCGGCCAGAAATCTTTTATTATGAATTTTTGGCCACTGTTAATAAAGATCCTTAGACTAGATAATCTCAGACTAGACACAGAATCTAGGGAATGTGTGACCTGATCTGGTCCTGAAGAAGCCATGATCTGTTCTAGAATTGTTCATAATCTGAAGCCTCAGTTTGCTATCTGTAAATAGAGATTAATCGTTAGGGTTGTATATTCAAAGTTATTTTATTGGCTGGATGTGGTGGCTCATGCTGATAATCCCAGCACTTTGGAAAGCCAAGGTGGGCAGATCACTTGAGCCTATGAATTCAAGACCAGCCAGCTGAAGCAATATGAGGGAACCCTGTCTCTACAAAAAATGAATAAAAAAAAAATCAGCTGAACATGATGGTGCCTCTTATAATCCCAGCTACTGGGGAAGCTGAGGTGGGAAAATCACTTGCGCCTGGGATGTTGAGGCTGCCATGAGCTGAGATTGCGTCACTGCACTCCAGCCTGGATGACCGAGTGAGACACTGTCTCAAAAAAAAAAAAAAAAAAAAAAAAAGTTTTTTACTCACTACAGCAATTTTTCTCTAAGAGTCCAAAGCGCTTTTCTGCTCAGAGATTTTCTGAGAGAGGGATGGAGTTATTCTTCCAGCTATAAAGGGACTCTTAAAGCACTACAGTAATGAGAATAAAGACATTACTATTTCAACTTTGCTACTATAATTTTTACCAGGACAGTGCTTATTCAATGTGTTAAATAATGTTTCAAATGGATTCTGTTGTTGTGAAATGAAAATAAGGATTCTTTTCCAATATGATCTCAGAATCTAAACATAATTACTAAAGATATCACTATTACTAAATTGCTCAAGAATAAAAACATGGGATGGGTAAAACTGGGAGATATTTTACTCCATTGGTGCTTTCTATTATCTATTTTTAAATAATTCTGGAGTGGTTTGACTTGATAATTTAATCATTTAAAAGGCATTGATGGCCGGGCACAGTGACTCACACCTGTAATTCAGCACTTTGGGAGGCTAAGCTGGGTGGATCACTGGCGATCAGGAGTTTGAGACCAGCCTGGCCAACATGGTGAAATGCCATCTCTACTAAAAATATAAAAAAATTAGCCAGGCGTGTAATTACCCACACTTGTAATCCCAGCTACATGGGAGGCTGAGGCAGGAGAATTGCTTGAACCCAGGAGGTGGAGGTGGCAGTGAGCTGAGATTGTGCCACTACACTTCAGCCTGGGAAACACAGCAAGACTCTGTCTCCCCAAAAAAAAAAAAAAAGGCATTGACTAGAGTATTTGCATAGAAGTTGACCATGTCTCTTCACCTTCACTGCTACTATTGTTGATTAAGGCACCAACACTTTTCCTCTAGATTGCTGAAAAAAATCTCCTTAGCTGGTCTTTTCTTAATGCTTGCCTCATTTTCCTGCCTTTACTCTCTCTTTTTAAATAGTATGCAGAGAAGTAATAATAAATTGTGCCATATCATGTCACTCCTTTGCTCAAAACCTACAACAGCTCCCCATTTCATTCTTCGTCAAAAGCCAAAGGTCTTACAGGGTTTTATATAAGAACATATATAATCTGCCCCCTAGTCATTTCTGGTTTTTCCTCCATTCCAGCCACACTGGCTTGCTTGATGTTTCATGAGAACATCATGAATTTTCTTACTTAAAAATGTAGTGTTGACTGTTTCTTCTGTCTGGGATTCTCATTTCTTAGATATCCACATTGCTTTTTACCTTCACTTCCTTCATGTTCTTGTTCAAATGTCATTTTCTGTTTGGTAAAACCCTAACTATTCTATTTATAATTGGAAGCCTTTATTCTTGAGACTCTCCATTCCTTTTACTATGCTTTTTTTTTCATTTCATAAAATTTATTACCTTATAACAAACCACAGTTAATTTTATTAATTATAATTTTTATAACTGTAATTATTATAATACCATAACCATATATAAGCTCATTGATGGCAGGGCTTAGTTCACTATTAAATCTTTACTGCCTATAACAGTTCCTGGCACAGAGTAGGTTATCAATGAATATTTTTAAACAAATTAATATTTTAATATTATATGCAGACTTAATAAAATTCCAAATTGTGAAATGCCAATAATTAGAGAAAAGGGAGTTAGGAAAAGATGGCAGCTAAAAGACAAGGCTAGCACTCAGCTTTCAGTTGCATGGACAGAACAGCATGTGGAGACTCACATTGTAAACTTTTTCTCCAAGAACCACCACAAGATTGTACCAGGGAAACCAAAGAATTCACAGATTATTTGAAATAAGTGGCATGTTACTACAAATTCTGCAAGACAGCCAAAAATACTCTGAGTTCCCAAAGTGTGAGGGGGTGAGCCTGCTTCCAGCCATACATCCCCACTGGGGAATCTAAAAATCCAGATCTTGGGAGAAGGATTTAACCTTACCTAGAACTGAAATGGATTTAAGAAATGTACAAAATAGAAAAGTAGAAGCAGCAGTGGTGAATGTCTTGTAGGCACTCCCAGTCTCCTGCTTAAGCCTAGGGTAGCCATCCCTGACTATATCTCACAGGGGCCCTTGGGGAAGCAGCCAGTAAAATATTTAAGGTAATGTCACAGGGAGAAAGAAGCTTCCAACAGAAATTAGTTATAATTCTGACTGGGCACAGACATTCTTGAGCAGAATCCAGGAGGTGAATGGGAACTGTTGCAGATACAAGTGCAGGAGCTATCACTGAAAGAGTGAGTAGCTGGGGAGGGGCAAAGTCAGAAAGCCATGCTTGCTTTCTCAATTTCTGTAAGTTGTCTAGGGTAAGTATTCTGGTTTCTTAGGCAATAGGTAGGGTCATAAACCTCCCAAGAGTTTCCACCTTTTATGTTCAGCTACCTGGATGCGTAGAGAAATACCATTAGTTGGGGGCAGGGTTAGCTGGGTTGGGGCTTGCTACAGCCATAATTGGGGTGGGGGGTGGTTTTTAGGTACCAAATCAAGGGAGCACCCTGTGGGACAAAGGAATCTGAACAGTAGGCCTTGAGTTCTAGACCTTTACAATGAAATAGTTTACCCAAATGGGAAGGAACCAGAAAAGCAATTCTGGTAATATGACCAAACAGGGTTTAATAGCATCCCCCAAAACATCACACTAGCTCCCCAGCAATGGATCAAAACCAAGATAAATCTCTGAATTTCCAGATAAAGAATTCACAAGGTTGATTATTAACCTACTCAAGAAGATACCAGAGAAAGGTAAAAACTGACCTAAAGAAATGTTTTTAAAAATATAGATATGGATGAAAAATTCTCCGGAGAAATAGATTATTATAAAAACAATCAAAACTTCTGAAAATGAAAGATACACTTGGAAATATACAAAATTCACTGGAAAGTTTCAAGAATAGACTAGAACAAGTAGAAATAACTTTAGTGCTTGAAAACAAGGCTTTCAAACTAATCCAATCAGGCGAAGACAAATAAAAAATTTTAATAATAAACAGGCTGGGTGCAATGGCTCATTTTTGTAATCCCAGCACTTTGGGAGGCTGAGGTGGGCAGATCACCTCAGGTCAGGAATTCAAGACCAGCTCGGCAAACATGGTGAAACCCTGCCTCTATTAAAACTACAAAATAATTGGCCAGGCATGGTAGCATGTGCCTGTAATCCCAGCTACTCAGGCAGCTGAGGCAGGAGAATCACTTGAACCCAGGAGGCAGAAGTTGCAGGGAGCCCAGATCACACCACTACACTCTAGCTGGGTCAACAGAGAAGACTCTCAGATTACAATTATTAAATTATTAATAATATATAATATATAATAATATAATTATGAACAAAGCCTCCAAGAAATTTGTGATTATGTTAAATGGCCAAACCTAAGAATAATTGGTGTTCTTGAGGAAGAAGGCAAATCTGAAAGTTTCGAAAAGTTATTTGAGGGAATAATTGAGGAATACTTACTTCCCTGTTCTTACTGGCAATCTAGACATCCAAGTACAAGAAGTTCAAAGGACACCTAGAAATTCATCACAAAAAGATAATCACCTAAGCACATAATCGTCAGGTTATCTAAAGTCAAGATGAAGGAAAGAATCTTAAGAGATATGGGGCAAAACCATCAGCTAACCTCTAAAGAAAAACCTATCAGATTAATGGCAGATTTCTCCAGCAGAAAACCTACAAGCTTGAAGAGACTGGAGTCCTATCTTTAGCCTCCTCAAAGAAAATAATTGCCAATAAAGACTTTTGTGTCCATCAAAACTAAACTTATAGATGAAGGAGAAATAAAGTCTTTTTCAGACAAAGAAAACTGTTAGCTCATGATGTGATAGTATGCCTAGAAAACCCTAAAATCTCATCCAAAAAGCTCCTGGGTTTGATAAATGAATTCAGTAAAGTTTCAAGATACAAATTCAATGTACACAAAACAGTAGTACTGCTATACATCAATAGCAACCTTGCTGAGAATCAAATCAAGAACTCTATCCCCTTTAAAACAGCAGGAATATGCCTACTAAGTAGGTAAAAGATCTCTATGTGAAATTCTACAAAATACTGCTGAAAGATATCATAGATGACACAAAGAAATGGAAATCCCTCCCATGCTCATAGATGGGTAGAATCAATATTGTAAAAAATGAGCATATTGCCAAAAGCAATCTACAGATTCAATGCAATACCCATCATATTACCACCATCAGAACTAGAAAAAAATGTAATCTTAAGATTCTATGGAATCCAAAAGGAGTCCACATAGCCAAACAAGACTAGAGAAAAAGAACAAATCTGGAGGCATCACATTACCTGACTTGAAACTATAGTACAAGGCTATAGTTTCCAAAACAGCATGGCATAGATATAAAAATAGACACAAAGTACAGTTAAACAAAATAAAGAACCCAGAAATAAAGCCACATACTTACAGCCAGCTGATCTTTGACAAAACAAACAAAAACATAAAATGGGGAAAGTACACCTTATTCAACAAATGGTTTTGGGATAATTGGCTAGCCACATGTAGAAGAATAAAACTGGTGCCTCGTGTCTCACCTTATATAAAAATCAACTCATGGTAAACCAAAGACTTCAATCTAAGACCTGAAACCATAAAAATCCTAGAAGATAACATCAGAAAAATCCTTTTAGACACTGGCTTAAGCAAAGAGTTCATGACCAGGAATCAAAAAGCAAATGCAACAAAATCAAAACTAAATAGATGGGACCTAGTTAAACTAAAAAGCTTCTACACAGCAAAAGAAATAATCAGGAGAGTAAGAAGACAAGCCACAGAGCTGGAGAAAATACTTGCAAGCTATGCATGCAACAAAGGGCTAATATCCAGAATCTACAAGGGACTCAAACAAAACAGCAAGAAAAAAACAATCCCATGAAAAAGTGGGCAAAGGACATGAATAGAAAATTCTCAAAACAAGATATACAAATGGCCAGAAAACATATCAAAAAAATGTTCAACAACACTAATTATCAGGGAAAGGCAAATTAAAACAATGAGATAAACCTGCAAGAATGACCATAGTTAAAAAATAAAATTATATATGTTGGTGTGGATGCAGTGAAAAGGGAAGACTTTACATTGCTAGTGGGAATGCAAAACTAATATAACCATTATGTAAAATAGTGCAGAGATTTCTTAAAGAACTAGAAGTAGAACTACCATTTGACCTAGCAATCTCACTACTGGGTATCTACTTTGGGGAAAAGAAGTCATTATATTAAAAAGACACTTGCACATGCATGTTAGAGCAGAACAATTTGCAGTTACAGTATTATGGAACCAGCCTAAATGCCCATGAACCAATGAATGGATAAAGAAAATGTGGTATATATACACCATGAAATATTACTCAGTGGTAAAAAGAAATAATGGCATTTGCAGCAGTCTAGTTGGAGACCATTATTTTATTTTATTTTATTATTTTTTTGAGATGGAGTCTCACTCTGTTGCCCAGGCTGGAGTGCAATGGCCTGATCTTGGCTCACTGCAACCTCCGCTTCCCGGGTTCAAGCAATTCTCCTGCCTCAGTCTCCTGAGTAGCTGAGATTACAGGCATAGGCCACTGCACCCAGCTAATTTTTGTACTTTTAGTAGAGATGGGGTTTCACCATCTTGGCCAGGCTGTTCTCGAACTCCTGACCTCGTGATCCACCTGCCTCAGCCTCCCAAAGTGCTAGGATTACAGGCATGAGCCACCACACCTGGCAGAGACCATTATTTTAAATGAAGTAACTCAGGATTGGAAAACCAAACATTGTTATATTTTCACTTATAAGTAGGAGCTAAGCTATGAAGACACGAACACTTAAGAATGATATAATGAGCTTATGTTTTCAGGGGGAAGGGTGGGAGGGGGTAAGGGATAAAGACTATGCATTGGGTACAGTGTACACTGCCTGGGTGATGGGGTACACCGAAATCTCAGAAATTACTTTTCCATGTAACTAAAAACCACCTCTTCCCCAGAACTGTTGAAACTAAAAAATAAAATAATTTATTTTAAAAATAGGACTGTATGTCACTTAGCAATTGCATAAGATGATATATGCAAAAAAAATCTAGAGAATGGAGAAGTCAGTGTAAGATCTCTTGTATAACGTAAACCCTACAAGGACAGTTTTTTGTTATTGCTTTTATTCACTACTGAAATTGAACATATAAACAGACAATGACTAAACCATATATAAAAATTGAACTTTGATCTAAAAGTCACAGGAAGCTCCCCAGGAAATTAACATCCTCGTCTACAATGAACTGCTCAGAAATCCAACCTGCTGTAAGTCAGACTTGCAAGAATCTAGATTTCTATCTCTAGTGACAATCTAGGACATTAAGCAGTAATGTGACAGGAAAGGGGTCTGGATCCAGTCCCCAAGAGAGGGTTCTTGGATCTCCCACAAGAAAGAATTCAGGGCAAGTTTGCAATGCAAAGTGAAAGCAAGTTTATTAAGAAAGCAAGGGAATAAATTGATGGCTACTCCATAGACAGAGCAGCCCCTAGGGCTGCTGGTTGCCAATTTTTATAGTTATTTCTTGATGATATGTTAAACAAGGGGTGGATTATTTATGCCTTCCCTTTTTAGACCATATAGGGTAACTTGCTGACGTTGTCATGGCATTTTTAGACTGTCGTGGCACTGGTGAGAGTTTAGCAGTGAAGGATGATCAGAGGTCACTCTCGTGGCTATTTTGGTTTTGGTAGGTTTTGGCCAACTTCTTTACTGCAAACTGTTTTTATCAGCAAGGTCTTTATGACCTGTATTTTGTGCTGACCTCCTACCTCATCTTGTGACTTAGAATGTCTTAATCATCTGGGAATGCAGCCCAGTAGGTTTCAGCCTCATTTTACCCAGCTTCTATTTAGGACAGAGTTTCTCTTGTTCACATGCCTCTGACAGTAACTTCTGTAAAAATCAGCCACAAATGGCCAGGACTTGATTAATAACAGACAGCTTCCCTAATCTTGATCCCTGTTTCCAACTTAGGACCAACCAGAGAAAACCAGTATGTGCCTCTAACCCGTCATGTAGGATGTCTACCTTCTGGTCAACCTGCCTACAGCTTGCTCAGGTCATTAGTCTTCCATCAGGACATACCTAAAGCCTTCCCTTCTTTCCATTACAAAGCTTTCCCATTCCTCTGCCTGCTTTTGAATTTCTGCCCAAACTTTGTTGACAGTGGCTGACTCCTTTACTATAGCAAGCTCAGAGTAAATAACTTTTGCTTTTGCACTTGGCTAGTCTTTATTTCCACATTACTATATTCCAAACTCACAGAATAAGGCATAACAGCTAGTAGGTGCTCAATGAATATTCACTGAATGAATACATGAATAAAGGAGAACTACCATGAGCAAAAGTTTTACTTAACGTGGGGACATTTTTTATTTCCTTGAAGGGAAAAGTAGGAATTATTGTCCATGCATGCTTCCTTTTTAAGGTTGTTCAAGGCCATTTTACCTCTCTCTTGATGAAAAAGAGAAAACTGGGCCATAGTAGTAGAAGGTGGATATTTTTATGTGTCTTGGGAAAAGATGGTAAAATACATCATCTGTGAGGCAAGCTTTGCTTTGCATTCTGTTCACTGATTCATGTCTGATATCTTAAGCTTTAAAGATTCTATGTAGTTGGTAGGGACCAGTGGCTCACACCTGTAATCTCAGTACTTTAGGAGGCCAAGACAGGTCAATCACCTGAGGTCAGGAGTTAGACACCAGCCTGACCAACACGGAGACTAATTTAGTCTCCACTAAAAATACAAAACTAGCCAGGTATGGTGGTACATTGCTATAATCCCAGCTACTTAGGAGCTTGAGGCAGGATACTTGCTTGAACCCATGAGGCAGAGGTTGCAGTGAGCCAAGATCGCACCATTGCACTTTAGTCTGGGCAACAAGAGTGAAACTCCATCTGAAAAAAAGAGTTCTTGTGATACATACGTGATCAAGGCCTGCATACCAGGAAAGTATAGAATTAGAGCCAAAATCCCAATTAGCGATAGAATGTGATTGTTTGCCTGTAGTCTCTGTGTTGTAACCAAGCAAGTATATAGAAAAAGCATTTCTGGCCATAGTAGGTGACTGATTAAAAAAAACTCAAGGACTTCAGAACATTGGCTATCTTTTTGTTATTTTCCATTAATACTTTCCTTGCTTTTCCTAATAGAATTCATGGAAAGGGATAGGGCTAGAAATGGAGAACGTGTCTGAAAATGAACATTAGGAATTGGTAAAAAAAAAAAAAAAATGTGGTCTGCAGATTATAATCAGATTTTAAAAAGGGGTTTGGATATAATATAGTAGGAAGCAGAGAAACAAGTTCCTAAGAAAGGAGAGAATACAATATTGTTTTAGGAAGACTAATCTGGTAGTCAGTGGCATTTGCTTTAGCACTCACAAGACTTCAGCAAAATTAAACAGAATTGGTAGCATTACCTGAATTTAATTTATATTAAACAACTTTCTGGTAACTTTTGTATCAAATGCAGTGAGAGAAATTTCAAAGACAAAGATAAACCAGTCTTTTACTTTCATCATAGATCTTTTTACATAAAACATTATGGATTCATTTTGTATCACACTGTAGTTTAATTTTTTGGTAGTAACTTGAGTTTAGGTACCTCATGGTGTATACTAGGAAAAATTTAAGGGTATTCCAGATTATTAGGAAGTTCATGTAGTGCACAAGGTGAGCTTTTCAAATACTGTGTGTGTGTGTGTGTGTGTGTGTGTGTGTGTGTGTGTGTGGCTTAAAAAGAAAAAGTTTTGGAGCCAGACGCTGTGGCTCATGCCTATAATCCCAGCACTTTGGGAGGCCGAGGAGGCTGGATCATAAGATGAGATTGAGACCATCCTGGCCAACATTGTGAAACCCCATCTCTATTAAAAATCCAACAATTAGCTGGGCATAGTGGTTATTATTTTACCCATTAAATTGGTTTTCAGAGTTTTCTCAAGCACATAAAGATAGAAATTGGCTAAAGTGGGCTGGCATTCCAGGTGTCTTACTAAAACAAGTACAGCAATTATTCTATTCTACTATGCTAAGTGGGAATGTATGCTATCATAGGTATTTCTGGAGCACAAGTCCAATTAGAATCAGTTATAGGAGAGGAGTGAGAAATAAGGTTGAAAATAAGGCTGACTGGTATCAGTCTAACAAGTTTTCATCTGTGATGGTAGCTCTGAGTCTCTTCAACTAGAGGTCACCTATTTTTCCTCAATTCTGTTTGACAGATGTTTATTGGGTACTCACCAGGTACCATACACTTTGTTAGTTCCCTGCATATAAAATTTACAACGTGATAATGGAGAACACATGGTCACAGATACACATTAAAGTTGAAGTTTTGGAGTAACAAAGATTTGCAATAGTCCAAGTGAGAGATTCTGAGGACCAAAGCTCAAAAGTATTGGTGTACAACAGATAAAACAGTGGGGATCAAACTAGGAAAGATTTAGGAGGACTTAAGTGATTGGATATATATTGTGAAGGAGAAAAACTGAAGAACAAAATTGAGATGTTTTTGCTTGGGGTACATAAATGTATGGTGTTTTTCCTGAAAGCAGGAAGAAATGTAGGCTGAGAAGCATGCTTTGGCTTGAATTTGTTTTTGGCCAACATCAGATATCTGCACAGATGCATCCAGGTTGGGAAGTGCAGCAAACATTTGAGAAGTAAGATCAAGGCTGAGTGCTGAGTGTGTAGCTTGAAAATTATCAGCCTATAACATGTTAGTTAAACCCACGCCCTCTAAAGCTCTGACCTAGACACTTAGGCATAATCACACAACTTCTTTGCCTAGAGTAAAGGAGGGATACAAAACTTGTAAGAATTCAGGGAGTGGATGCCTACCTGTTTGCTTCAGGCAGAACTGGGGCTTAGTCTGGGAGGGTTCCTGACTTTTCCCAGGAAAGAATTCAAGGGCAAACCTGTGGTGTTAGATGGTAATCTTTTATCAAATGGTACTGCTCCTTGCAGGGCAGGGATAACTCATAGGCAGCGCTCCCAGAGTTGGAAAGATATGGGTGCACTGAGCCCTTTATACTCATGTAAACACTCTTTTGATTACATGCAAATTAAAAGGTGGGTCAATGTAAATTGAGAGGCGGGTTGTTTAGAAGTTTACAGGAAAGGGGTAGTTACTTTCAGGTTGTTACCATGGCATTTTTAAACTGTCCTGGTGTGGGTGGAACTGTCTTATGGTAATGAGCAATGAGGGAAGCTAGGGAAAGCTTTCATTACCAGCTGCTGGTTTCTGCAGGTTTCTTCACTTTGCCATCTCTGGACAAGATCCTGTTTTGGTCAGCCTCATTGTGACCAGAAAACAAGTCCTCCTAGTCTCCTACCTCAAAAGTACCATACTTAATTTAGTTATGTAAATTAAGTAAGTTAATTAAATTATTCCTGACTTTGGCATCTACATTTTTTTTTTTTTTTTTTTGAGACAGGGTTACTTTCTGTTACTCAAGCTGAGTGTTATAGTGTGATTATGGATCACTGTAGCCCAACTTCCTGGGATCAAGCAATTCTTCTATCTTAGCCTCCTGAGTAGCTAGGGTTAGTAGGTGCATACCACCATGTCCAGCTAAGTTTTGTACATGTCCCCCTGTACAGATGGGGTCTTACTATGTTGCCCACGTTGGTCTCAAACTCCTGGATTCAAGTGATTCTCCCACCTCAGCCTCCCAAAGTGCTGGGATAACAGATATGAGCCACCATGCTTGGCTCCTGTCATCTAAATTTTAAGTTCATAGTTCCAAGATCAACTGTCACACTTAACTTTAGGTTTCTATTGGTGACAAAGAGATAATCCAGAAGCTTATGTTCCTGTCCACATCCTACTTTTATGGGCTTCCCAAAGTCATGTAATATTAGCAGGTAACATGTTGGAAACATCCTCAACAGTCCCTCATAAACTCCACAAAGGTTAGTTTATTTCTTCTATTGTGCTTAATATCATGAAGCATTTTTTTTTTGTAAATTCCACTTTTATTAGGGCAATCTCCTTAGGCAATTGCAAAGATGCTCAAATTTCTTTAATTTGTCATCCACTTTATAGGAGTCCTGTAGTAGTCAGGAAATCTTTGTAACCAAAACATTTCAAAGTCACAGACTAACCCCACATAATATAACTTCCATAAATATAAATATTTAGTCTTTTTATCAGATGGCAAGAATGAAATGAATAGGTTTTACCTTTCCCGAATGTAGGTACCAAATTCAGCAAACAAAACTATTATCTTTTAGGCCTACCTTATGGGTCTCCTAAAACAGGCATAAGGTAACACAAAATTTCCTCCTTCACCTTATAAAAGAAAGGATCATTGAAATAGATTTATCTCAAAATGTTCTAAATTTTATTTAATTCAAAATAGTTATGAAAGCTCTTGTCTACCAAACTTAACATATTTTTAATATGAAAAAAATCAGTGAGTTTATCTTTCTAGTAAATATGTAAATATATAATCTTTTAATGATTGGAAAACTTTTCAAATAAAAATAGCATATTTTAATTTCACCTTAAATATGGGTACAATAACTGTCACTAACAGGATTTACTTCTATGACTCTAGATTCACAAAACTTTTTTTTTGCTCATTTAAGTCTGAAAAGTTATTAGGAGTATGAGCCAATAGTATGTATGTAATTAGAGATCTACTACTTATTTCAGTGTTACTTTAAATTCAGTAGCCAAGCCATAGCCATCATGTCGAAGACTGATAGCATCAAGACAAAAACTTGTGAAATCTGTGATTGATTTAAAGTATCCACTAAACTTAATGGTTTCCCCTGCCATAAAATTTCTTCTATTGGCAAAATATCTTTAGCACTTTTCAGCTAGTTGTTCCACAAGATTTTGTGGACATCAAGCTTACCTTGACCTGCCACAAAATAACTTATCCTGTGCATTCAGGATAGCTGCCCAATTTTCTAATGTTTAAATCACCAACCTCCTGTAGATCATGTTTCCTTGAAAATAACACTAAAAAACCTTCCAAAAGAGGCAAACATAGGCTACTTGGGAGAAACTTCTAGAAGGAATAGCCAGCCCTCTCTTGAAGAATACAGTAAGACAGGACAACTGGCAAGGGTATTCAGAAAGTGGCAGATATAACAAATGACACACATTTTGTGTGGATGCCCAACAAACCATATTAAAGTTACATTTATTACTTAGAGTTACGGTTAATTACATAGGAATTAATTACTTCTTAGCTAGCCAAAGAAAAAAGTGTGTGCTATAGCAAATATTTCTTGTTGCACCTAAACTGCTAGAGGTCAAGTCGAATAGTGAATGATTAGCTTACAAAAAACAATATCAAAACAGCCACTAGGTTTCTTTGAAATAGACCCAGTTAGATTCTGAAACATGTTTTTATAATTTATAGCCTGAGTTTTATAATTTTGCCCTTGACTGACACTATTTTTTACAAGGAGTCATATTGGATTCAACAATTTTGTAGGAGAAGAAAGGTATTCATATCATAGCTGAAGCTGGTAGAGTAAGAGAAACAAATAATTATTGACGAAATTCTTTTGCTTGATGTGATGAGGACTGAAACTACTGTGCCATGGTTTGAGGAGTCACTAAAGAGTCAGAAAGTGTCATTTTAAAGGAATACGAGAGATACAGAAAAATCTAGAAATGGTTTAATATCTGGTAACATTCTTCATATTTGGGAGAGACTAACACATTTGTATGCTCAAGGGAAAGAGAGAGAGTGAAGCAGCGGGAGAACGGTGGAAAAATCAATAGAGCAAGCTTATTTTTCACATTTTTTATTTGAGATGGAGTCTCACTCTTGTCACACAGGCTGGAGTGCAATAGCGATTCTCCCGCCTCAACATCCTGAGTATCTGGGATTAAAGGTGCCCGCCACCACGACCAGCTAATTTTTGTATTTTTAGAAGAGACAGGGTTTCACCATGTTGGCGAGGCTGGTCTCAAACTCCTGACCTCAAGTGATCTGCCCACCTCGGCCTCCCAAAGTGCTGGGGTACAGGCATGAGCCACTGCATCCACTCTGGAGCAAGCTTATTAAGTACGTGGGTGATAGAGGTGGACATGCTACCCAATGCCTACTGGAGGGATTTGCCATCAATAGAGAGGATCACATTTGATAATACAAGATGAAAAAAAAAAGGTCTACAGAATAGACAATGAGAATCTCTTCATATATTACAAATTTCAATCTGATAAAAATGAGACTTTGACTTCATGTGAATAAAATGCTTCTGCTAAGGTTTTTACAACCCATTTCATCAATGAGATCTAAGTTAAAGTTTTCCTTGCTACAGTAGCTTGTTTTCTTGAGACAGTCTATGTGCTTTGCAGGAGCTCTTTGACTTCACTCAAGGAATTTACTTATCTTGAGGAAAAAAAATTGGTTTACATCTTGTGCTAAATTATATATATGCTAGTTGTAAACTTAAAAATAGTTATTAGAAAAGATAATATATAACTCATAATTATCTAAAGACAAGAAAAAATACAGGCAGATTGTTTAAAACTTACAGATGAATTATGTTGACCCTCCTACACTCTAGCATCTCAGTCATCTGGAGGGACCTTGATCATCTCAATATCCCACAGAATGTCATGCTGATCTATGACATTGATGGTATTATGCTAATTATACTCAACAGAGTTATTCAATCATAACTCGATGATGATTAAAGTGCTTATTAATGATTAATATTGATCATTTTTTCAAAAACAATCTTGAAAAATGATTGTACTTTTACCCATTGGATCCCAGATCTATACATTCTAACTATGAGAATACAAACACACAAACATGTAAACAGATGTATATATACAATACATATATACACAAATGTGTATATGTGTGTTGGGGGCTATTCCAATGTGTAGAATAAAAGCTCAATCCTGAAAGGAGTTATGTACTAGTGAGCAATGTAACTGAGCATACGAAAGGTCATTTTATCACACTGTCAAGCTAGCTGCTTCTGTAATGATGTGCTATGGAATAATTTTGAGGTTTAGACTTATTAATGCATGTTCTTTAACCTAAAAGCAGTCCTCTGCTTAGAGGTGATATTGATAGATAAGGGTTTCCATGAGTACACACATGGTGCTGTTGACAAAGAAGGCGAACTCATCCCAGCATATTAATCTATTCATGTGATACAAAGCATGACTCTTTGATGATGGAAGTGGTACAATATAATCCAATAGGTACCATTTTGCTGGCTGTCCCCACTGAGGAATAATGCCATATTAAAGACTCAGCATTGACCTCCGCTTTTGACAGATGGGCAACACAGAAGAATAAGCAGCAGCTCAGCCTTGGGGAGGTGAAGAACATATTATTGAGCTATGTATCTTCTCCAAAATCTACAGAAGCTCATCAAGCATTTCTTTTTATAATGAGCAACAAAAATATCACTTCTCGACTTTAGATGGAATAGCTAAACTATAACACAAATCATGGACTCCTCCTAGAAACAAGTAATTGACAAGCCTCTGAAGTGACTTCCACTTTCTCATTCAAATATGTCTTATTAAGGCATTCAGAGAACTTGCTAGATCTTGTTCAGCAATTTTAAGTGGCATAATCCTATCAATACCACAGATCACTATGACATTCTATGGGATATTAAGATGATCAAAGTCCCTTCATATGATAGAGATGCTAGATAGTAGGATGGTCATAATAACATAACTCAACATAGAATAGGAGATCATAATTATAAAAATATACAGTTATCCCTGCCAGCAAAGGAATAATGCTTCTGATTTTCCCCACTGATTGAACTGGAAAAAAAAAAGATTGTAGATTAATCGCTACAAGAAGCTGTGTTTACTTGCTCTAGTATAAGTAGCACATCTGGAACTGCAGCTGCAATTGGCATCATCACTGAATAAGTTTGGGATAATTAGCTTTCATTTGCCACAACCCATCTGGCTTTGGCACTAGTCAAATGGGTAAGTTTAAATATGGATGTAGTAGGAATCAGTATCACTGTATCACTTAAGTATTTGATGGTGATATCAATCTCAGCAATTTCACAAAAGATAGGGTTATGTTGTGGGTTTATTACCTTTGTTGGAAGAATCAGTGTCAGGACTTTTGTGTAGACATTCCTCCCATTTAGCCTTCATCTCATGGATCAGGAGTTCTAATAAAGTATATATGTTTTAACAACATATTCCAAGACTTGAGAAATACAGTAATTATAGGACTTATTTTACCTGGAATTAAGCCAAGACTTCATTACCATCTGACAATTATAAGCTGTCATTATGACAAGAAAATTACAGTAATGTTTCAGATCTCCAGAGATCAGTGTAAGTTCATAGGTGGTATCTCACAGTTCCAAACCTCTTGGAATTTTATGATTGGGAGATATTGCATAGATTTTGTGTAATATACCCATTGAACCCATTTCACATGCAAAAACACATACAGGCTCAAAATGAAAAGATGGAGGACGATTTACCATGCAAATGGAGAGAAAAAAAAAAAGGCAGGGATTGAAATCCTAGTCTCTGATAAAACAGACTTTAAACCAACAAAGACAAAAAGAGACAAAGAAGGGCATTACATAATGGTAAAGGGATCAATGCAACAAGAAGAGCAAACTATCCTAAATATATATGCACCCAATACAGGAGCACCCAGACACGTAAAGCAAGTTTTTAATGACCTACAAAAATACTTATACTCTCACACAATAATAGTGGGAGACTTTAACACCCCACTGTCAATAGACATATCGATGAGACAGAAAATTAACAAGGATATCCAGAACTTGAACTTAGACCTGGACCAAGTGGATTTAGACATCTACAGAACTCTCCACCCAAAATCAACAGAATATACCTTCTTCTCAACACATCACACTTATTCTAAAATTGACCACATAATGGGAAGGAAAACACTCCTCAGCAAATGCAAAAGAACAGAAATCATAAAAAAAAAAAAATAACAGCCTCTCAGACCACAGTGGAAACAAATTAGAACTCAGGATTAAGAAATTCACTCAAAACCACACAACTACATGGAAACTGAACAAGCTGCTCCTGAATGACTACTGGATAAATAATGAAATGAAGGCAGAAATAAAGATGTTCTTTGAAACCAATGAGAATGAAGACACAATGTACCAGAATCTCTGGGACACATTTAAGGAGTGTCTAGAGGGAAACTTATAGCATTAAACACCCACATGAGAAGCAAGGAAAGATCTAACACCCTAACATGATTATAAGAACTAGAGGAGCAAGATCAAACAAATTCAAAATCTAGCAGAAGACAAGAAATAACTAAGATCAGAGCAGAACTGAAGGCGATAGAAACACACACACAAAAAAAAACCCTTTAAAAAATCAATAAATCCAAGAGCTGGTGTTTTGAAAAGATCAACAAAATAGACCTCCAGTCAGACTAATGAAAAAGAAAAGAGAGAAGAATCAAAGAGATGCAATTTTTTCATCACCAACCCCACAGAAATACAAACTACCATCAAAGATTACTACAAACACCTCTATGCAAATAAACCAGTAAATCTAAAAGGATGGATAAATTCCTGGACACTTCCACCCTCCCAAGACTAAACCACGAAGAAGTTGAATCCCTGAATAGACCAAAAACAAGGTCTGAAATTAAGGCAGCAATTAATACTCTACCAACCAAAAGAAGTCCAGGACCAGACAGGTTCACAGCCGAATTCTACCAGAGGTACAAAGAGAAGCTGGTACCATTTCTTCTGAAACTATTCCAAACAATACAAAAAGAGGGAATCCTCCCTACCAACATCATCCTGATACCAAAACCTGGCAGATACACAACTGAAGAAGAAAATTTCAGGCCAGTATCCATGATGAACCTTGATGCGAATATCCTCAGTAAAATACTGGCAAACTGAATCTAACAACACATCAAAAACCTTATCCATCATGATCAAGTTGGCTTTATCTTTGGGATGCAAAGCTTGTTCAATGTACACAAATCTATAAATGTAATCCATCACATAAACAGAACCAAAGGCAAAAACCACATGATTATCTCAATAGAAGCAGAGAAGGCCTTTGACAAAATTCAACAGCCCTTTACGCTAAAAGCTCTCAACAAAATAGGTATTGATGGAATATATGTCAAAATAGTAAGAGCTATTTATGACAAACCCATAAATCAGTATGACAATATCATACTGAATGGCCAAAAACTGGAAGCATTCCCTTTGAAAACTGGCACAAGACAAAGATGCCCTCTCTCACCACTTTTAATCAACACAGTATTGGAAGTTCTGGCCAGGGCAATCAGTCAAGAAAAAGAAATAAAGTGTATTCAAAAGGGAAAAAGAGGAAGTCAAACTGTCTGTATTCGCATATGACATGATTGTATATTTAGAAGACCCGATCATCTCAGCCCCAAAGCTCCTTAAGATGATAACCAATTTCAGCAAAGTCTCAGTACACAAAATCAGTGTGCAAAAATCACAAGCATTCCTATACACCAATAACAGACTTAAAGAGGGCCAAATCATGAGTCAACTTCCATTCACAATTTCTACAAAGAGAATAAAATACCTAGGAATACAACTAACAAGGGATGTGAAGGACCTCTTCAAGGAGAACTACAAATCACTGCTCAAGGAAATAAGAGAGGACACAAACGGACAGAAAAACATTGCATGCTCAGAGTTAGGAAGAATCAATATCATGAAAATGGCCATACTGCCCAGAGTAATTTATAGATTCAATGCTATCCCAATCAAGCTAACATTAACGTTCTCCACAGAACTGATAAAAAAAACAAAAAACAAAAAAAAAAACCTTAAACTTCATATGGAACCAAAAAAGAGCCCATATAGCCAAGACAATCCTAAGCAAAAAAAAAAACAAAAACAAAAAACAAAACAAAACAAAAACCTACCCGACTTCAAACTATACTACAAGGCTACAGTAGTCAAAACCATGATACTGGTACCAAAACAGGGATACAGACCAATGGAACAGAACAGAGGTTTCAGAAACAAAGCTAACAAAAACAAGCAATGGGGAAAGGATGCCCTATTTAATAAATGGTATTGGGAAAACTGGCCAGCCATATGCAGAAAGCTGAAACTGGACCCCTTCCTTATACCTTATACAAATATTAACTTCAGAAGGATTAAAGATTTAAATGTAAGACCCAGCACCATAAAAATCCTAGAAGAAAACATAGGCAATACCATTCAGTACATAGGCATGGGCAAGAACTTCATGACTAAAACACCAAAAGCATTGACAACAAAAGCCAAAACAGACAAATTGGATCTAGTTAAACTTAAGAGCTCCTGCACAGCAAAAGAAATTATCATTAGAGTGAATCGGCAACCAACAGAATGGGAAAAAATTTTTGCAATCTACCCATCTGACAAAGGGCCAATAACCAGATCTACAAAGAATTTAAACAAATTTACAACCCCATCAAAAAGTGGGTGAAAGGTATGAACAGACACTTTTCAAAAGAAGACATTTATGCAGCCAACAAATATTTAAAAAAGCTCATCACTGGTCATTAGAGAAATGCAAATTAAAACCACATTGAGATACCATCTCATGCCAGCTAGAATGGCAATCATTAAAAAATCAGCAGATAACAGATGCTGTAGAGGATGTGGAGAAGTAGGAACACTTTTACACTGTTGTGGGAGTGTAAATTAGTTCAACCGTTATGGAAGACAGTGTGGGGATTCCTCAAGGATCTAGAACTAGAAATACCATTTGATCCAGCAATCCCATTACTGGGTATATATCCAAAGGATTATACATCATTCTATTACAAAGACACATGCACATATGTTTATAGTGGCACTGTTCACAATAGCAAAGAGTTGGAACCAACCCAAATGTCTGTTGATGACAGACTAGATAAAGAAACCATGGCACATATACACCATGGAATACTATGCAGCCATAAAAAGGATGAATTCATGTCCTTTGCATGGACATGGATGAAGCTGGAAACCATCATTCTCATCAAACTGACACAAGAAGAGAAAACCAAATACTGCATGTTCTCACTCATAAGTGGAAGCTGAACAATGAGAACACATGGACACAGGAAGGGGAACATCATATACTGGGACCTGTCAGAGAGTGGGAGGCTAGGGGAGGGATAGCAGGGGGTTGGGGGGGATTGGGGAGGGATAGCATTAGGAGAAATACCTAATGTAGATGACAGGGTGATGGATGCAGCAAACCACCATTGCATGTGTATCCCTATGTGACAAACCTGCAAGTTCTGCACAGGTACCCCAGAACTTGAAGTATAAATTTTAAAAAAATATGCGCACACACACACACACACACACACACACACATCCATCTAATGTTCTTATATAGCTGAGTCTTCAGATTCCTTCCTGTATGGTGCCAGAAAATTTCTTGCACTTTATCTTAGTAACTTTAAAGTTACCTTTCAGTTCCAGGCTTCAATGACCCAAGGAATCAGAATATTTAGATGACTCTATGAGGCTTAAAAACACATATTAAATCCTAAATACCTTATGAATCTACCTTTATTGATGAAGATTTTGGCCCAATTGAGCATACTTCCTCACTTTTGGTTTATCATTTTTCAAACATACTCCTACTTATATGCCCAATGCCCCTGACAATATAGATGTTGAGGGCTTGTGGCAATTGGTTTAAAGACCTCTCTCTACAAAGCAGGCTTTTTACTTCTTAGGGCTATGTTCGTATGTAATTAATGAGGATGCAAAGGCAGTAAGAAATCAGGGTGGGTGTGGAAGAGATCATAATTAGCTCCTGAGACAATTACCTGTGGTGTAATAACTGAAGGCTATAATTCAGAGGAGGGCTGACAGAGGGACAAGGCTGCCTTCCCAACAAGGAGATTTTAGAGGAATTTGGAGATAAAAGATCCTAACATCAGTCCACAATTTTCCCAAATAGCTCTGACCCAAATCTAAGGTCCCGCTTATTTCCATCAGTGTCCTTGCTTTAAAATGGAGATCTGGCAGGACTGAACATTTAACTGGAGCTGCAACTATACAGTGCTTACATTTATGCTTCTAGATATGCAACCTCAGGAGAGGTTCCAATCTCTCACATGTATTCTTAATTATATGTTTATGGCTCTTAATTTCTGTATATGCTCTCTGCTGCTTAAATTGATAACTGATTCTATAGTTCTTATATTTTTCTCTATTATTTACAAAATAACTCAGTTCCTCAGCCATTCCAGTCAGGTCTTGCCCCTCACCTCTACTTTATCTTATGCTATCAAGCATGATGTGAGAAGGAGATTCCAGAACACGCTGTGCATTACACACGTCCCTTTCATTCTGGCAAACAGGTTACTCCTGAGTTCCAGTCATCCATCTTAAAGACGCATTTCTTAGGGAAGCTCATGGTACAAATGATAATATCAGTCCGGTTCCCAACAGGAAACTGGAGTATTTACAATACAAAGATCTTGCAGGATGTAGTGGAACTCCAAAGCATAGTGCAGAATGGTGGGGTTGGTAAAAGCTGTTATCATCTGTTAGCTTGAAAGGATAAGAGGAAGGAACAGTCACCGATATCAAGAAGGAAGATGTTGAGAGAAGGGGCTAACTTGACAGCACCTGCAGTCAAGGAATACAGCCTTCCTGAAGTAATCTTGAAGGGAGGAAGACAGGAGAATAACTGCACTAACCACAGCTTCTCATCACCTTGTTGGTGCTCCCCACTGGCCAAACTCAGCTGGAAGCTAGAGGCCAAGGTGGACCACCAATTTAGTCCATATGGTCAGCCTCCTGTGATAGAAGGCAGGGGAGGAGAAAGTAAAGACAAGATCTGGAGAGGAAAAGAGATGAGGTCTGGCTCACTCCTATTATGGAAATTCTCCTGTGCTCCTATTTCAGCTGGGCTGGCAACTAAAATCATTACTGGTGGCTTCCATGAAATCCTCACACTTCCAGATTTCTTGGAAGAGGCCTTTCTGATCTTTCCTTTTGCAGCTCTTCCAGTGGTTGTCTAAGCCTCAAATTCTTTATATTAATTTTCTTTCCACTAATATACCTAAAATGGCTTCCTCTTTCCTGACCAAATCAGACTGATCCAAGAACAGTGTCTCCCTTAAAAGGAGCTCTATAGCCCAAAAGTAAGTGATCAGAGAGAAACAAATCCAACATTTCTTTTTACAGTTCCTCTTATTAGAAAAATGAGAGCTGAACAGAGAAAGTGTTTTTCTTTTGCTTCCTTGGAGACTCATGGTATTGAATGAAAGCTCATGAGGCGTCTGCACTAACATTTAGCCATATGTAAGAATGTAGCATGTTAAGACAAATACATGTAGATATGTACATTTAACACAGACAGACAGAATAGAGGCTTATTGAAGCAAAATTTCTATAAAGGAGTGTCACTTTTTTTTTTTTTTTGAGACAGTCTTACACTGTCGCCAATGCTGTAGTGCAGTGGCACGATCCCGGCTCACGGCAATCTCCGCCTCCTGGGTTCAAGCAATTCTCCTGCCTCAGCCTCCCGAGTAGCTGGGACTACAGGCGTGCACCACCACGCCCAGCTAATTTTTTTTTTTTTTGTATTTTTTATTATTTTTTTTTATTTTTATTTTTTTTAGAAAAAGAGAGAAAAGGAGAAAGAAACAGCAAAAGAAAGAAAAAAGAATGAAAGAGAGAAAGAAAGAGGACGAGAAAGAGGGAGAGAGAGTGGGATTCTTGTTTTATTGCCCAGGCTAGAATGCAGTCTAAAAATGGGTATTAAAAACCTCTTTTATGCCAATAATTGTGCTTAACAATGGAGACAGGAAGGAAT
>CAUYQU010060333.1:0-48408 GCA_963574635.1 Cheracebus regulus
TGCAGAATCTACTACCCATATCCACAAAACATATATTTTTCTCGATATTATATCATACCTATTCTAAAAGTGATCACATTCTAGGAAATAAATCATTTTTTAGTAATTGCATAAGCATTTCACAGATTTAAATGAAATCCTGAGCAATAGAGCAAGATTCTTGTTCTCTCTCCCTCTTTCTCTTTCTTTCTTTTTTCTCTTTTATTCTACTTCTTTCTTTCTCTTAAAAAAAACTTCCCCTCTCTTTTTCTCTTTCTCTCTTTTATTCTTCAAAAAAAAAGAAAGAAAAAAAGAAAGTGTTGAATATCTTTTTAAAGCTTTATTCTCATATATCTTATTTTTTATGTTACTGTAAATAATGTTCTGTTTTATTGCATTTTCTGTTTTTTGCTAGTGTATAGACATAAAATTGATTATTGCAACTTGATTTTGTATTCTGTTGACTTAGTAAATTCTCTTATTCTTTGAGGTTTTCTATGTAGTTAAGCATATCATCAGCAAACAATAGCTTTGCTTCTTCCATTTCAATCCTTACACCATATTTTATATATGTTTATATATTTTATATATATGTTTAAATTTGTTGCTTGCTTGCTTGTCTGTTTGTTCACCTTACAGCCCTGACTGAGCCCTCCAGCACAAAACTGAATAAACATCATGATGTGAGGCACTCAGGTCTTGGTCTTGATCTTAGAGGAATGCTTTCAACATTTTGCCATTAGTATTGCTATTGCTAAAGGGGTTTTTTGCCCATGCCCTTTTTCAGATTAAGAAAGTTCTCTTTTATTCTTAGTTTGTTAAAAGTGGTTTTGTTTTTTATTTATTGTTTTTTTATGTTGAATTTTATTTTATTTTATTTTTTTGAGACAGGGTCTTGTTCTGTTGCCCAGGCTGGAGTGCAATGGCATGATCATAGCTCACTGCAATCTCCACCTCCTGGGCTCAACTGATCTACCCACCTCACCCTCCCAAGTAGCTGGGACTACAGGCACACACCACCATGCCTGGCTAATTTTTGTAGAGAATAGTTTCACTGTGTTGCCCAGGCTGGTCTCACACCCCTGGCCTCAAGTGATCCATCCGCCTCAGCCTCCCAATGTGCTGGGATTATAGGCATCAGCCACTGTGCCCTGCCAGATGTTATATTTTATCAAGTTATTTTTCGCTTTTAATTTATGAATGTGGTGAATTATATTAAATTACTGTCAAACATTATAACAATCTTGTATAACTGAAATAAATACAACTTGGCCATGATTTATTATTACTATCATTATTTTTATTTAAATGTAGTTGCTTTATTTTGCACTTTTAAAATTCACAAAAAACTTTACAATATCTGCATTTCCCCAGTTAATCATCAAAGCTTTATGTTGAGACAATGAAAATTTTATTACATCAATTGAGCATACTAAAAACAACAAAAAATTAACAAACAAATCTCCTTAATCAAGAACATTTTGTAAAATACATACTCTGGCAAGCATTTGAATTCATCTCTCCTAAAATTAGACTTTAAAAGGCTTTTAAAAAATCTCAAACAGATTTCAATATTGACTACTTTACCAGAGCAATGCTGATAGCAAGCTATAAATAGCTTTCAATGTTGAATGTCATTTGGGAGAAGCAGAGAAGAAGAAATTATCTGTTGAACCTACATTTAAATGCATCTGTTAGTAAGACTTCTCTAATTTAATGAATTTCAACAAAATGGACAACTTCTTAGCCTTTAGTATTTTCTCAAATTTTATTTTTAAACTCGTGACGTCTTGACTAAAGGAATTGAATCCTGGAACTAGTGTATTTAAGGAAAAGAAAAACATTGAGGGGAAAAGAGGAAAAACAAGATTAGTACTTTCATAGATAGCTAAAATGGGTAACAAATAATCCCAGCTACTTGGGAGGCTGAGGCAGAGAACTGCTTGAACCTGGGAGGCGGAGGTTGCAGTGAGCCGAGATCACGTCACTGCACTCCAGCCTTGGGCAAGAGAGCGAGACTCCGTCTTTAAAAAACAATAACAACAACAACAAAATCCCAAAGTTGATCTGTAGGTTTTAGTTTGGCTTATGTTTTTTAAAAGTTAGGTAAGTATAACATCTAAATGGCAAATATGAAAATTAAAGGTGGTTTCATTTAGGAAATGTTAAAAATTAATTGCTGTCCTCAATTAGTTTTTAAATTTGTGGAATGACATAATACATATTTTGAGCATCATTATAGGATCCAGTAAAATTATGCAGGCTGCTATTTTCACTTTGTTTTTTCTTTTTTTAGAGACAAGGTCTTGCTTCTGCTGCCCAGGCTGGAGTGCAGTGGCATGATCATAGCTCATTGCAAGAGCAAACTGCTGAGCTCAGGCAATACTCCCACCTCAGCCTTTAAAGTAGCTAGGATGACAGGCACATGCTGCCATGTCCAGCTAATTTTATTTTATTTTATTTTTTGGTACAGGCTGAGTCTTACTATGTTGCCCAGGCTGGTCTCCAACTCCTGGCCCCAAGCTATCCTCATGCCTTGGCTTTCCAAAGTGCTGGGATTACAGGTGTGAGCCACCCTGTCCAGCCTATTTACGCTTTTTTTTTTTTCCTTTTTAACCCAACTACTCAACATGGTATATTTCCACTTTTAATATAATTTATATGTACCTGGGATAGCTCTTTTTGATATTATCAGTAGAGACCACTAATAATGCCAACATTCCAGTGAGAAGAGAGTAGAAATGGAAAGAGAATGGGAGGATAATGAAATTGGGTAGTAATAAGAAGCATGATTTTTAAGGTTTTCTCACTAGTTAACTAATGCCACAAAATTGTGTATTTTGGCTCAATGCCAGCGGGCTGCTGGAAGGTGCCAGAAAATGAGTGCAATATCCTAACCATCCCAGGTAGATCCTTAACTAACCCGTGATTTGGATGGCTCACTGGTGAAGGGAGTGCTTGGCCTCCTTTCTTTCTTTCTGTTTTTTTCTTTGAGATGGAGTCTCACTTTTGTTGCCCAGAAATTTTTTTGAGAAATCTCAACTTTAAAATATCCCTCATCTTTCATCTCAAGTTTCCTCTTTTATTAGTCTTGTAAATAATATTGTTTAAGACTCACACATTGGCAGGAGAGTCAGGAGTTTTTAGGATTATTTTAATAGCAGACATTGAGTTCCTTTACTTGGGAAGAAGAATTTTATTCTGAGGTGAATTTCAGAGATTTAAGTGCTCTGTTTTATCATTGAATGAGAGTTTTTCTCAAAGCAAATATTCTCTGAGATACTAGAGTATTCAGTTTATTAGGATAGTACACTTTAACTTATTAAAAGTTATAAAGCTTAAGAAAAAGCAAGTCATGAGAATCACTGTTCTGAATTCTAACAGGGAGGGCCTGAAGGCTGGGAGTCTGGCTGCCACCTGCAGACCCGAGTGGGGACTTGTGGTGCCTCTTCTGGCTTGCCCATGGCTGACTGTGGACCATTTGCCATACACTTCCTCCCCTCTGAGATCCATAAAAGTCCTGGGCTCAGCCAGAGCAGGGCAGAGGATGGCGAGGACAGAAAGAGGACTGGCAACTGGATGATCAGCTGCAGAGAGGAGCCACCCTCTTTGCTAAAAGCTGGGAAGTCAACCAGGACCTGCCTTCAGAGAGCAGCCACCCTCTCCAGGGCCTCCTCTCTGCTGAGAGCTGAATGCTGGATGAGATGACCTGCTTACAGAGGAGCTGCCCCCGAGGGTTTCCTCTGAGTTGTCCTGACACTCAATAAAGCTTCTCAGTGGGATGTGGTGGCTCACGCCTGTAATCCTAGCACTTTGGTAGGCTGAGGCGGGCAGATCACAAGGCCAGGAGTTCAAGACTAGTCTGACTAACCTGGTGAAACCTTGTCTCCACAAATAATTTTTGTAAAAATACAAAAATTAGCTGAGTGTGGTGGTACGCGCCTATAATCCCAGCTACTCAGGAGGTTGAGCCAGGAGAGTCGCTTGAACCCAGGAGGTGGAGGAGTTGCAGTGAGCCGAGATCATGCCACTGAACTCCAGCCTGGGTGACAGAGTGAGACTCTGCGTCAAAAAAAAAAAAAGCTTCTCTTTATCTTGCTTATCCCTCACTTGTTTGAGTACCTTATTCTTCCTGGATGCAGGACAAGAACTCAGGCAAAGGCACCACTGCCCACAGAGGCTTCTGGTCAGAAAAGTGACACCCCAAAGATCCTGTAACACTATGAGATGCAAAGACTACTAATGTTTAAGTGGAATGATCTCTAACCTGTAAATTACACTCCTGTAACAAGCAAATGATTACATATTTGCTTGTTGGAAGACTACAGAACATAAGCACAGAAAGCTGCTCTCCAAGACTGCATTTTCAAAGTTTGAAAAGTTAATTGGCCCATCATTTTGTTACAGTAGATAGCTAGTCCAGCACGAGCAAGGCAGGAAAAGCCTCCCCCTACTTCACCAGGAATGTCAGGCAACCATCAGGTGATGGTCAGGTGGTTGTTAACTGTCTCCCTAAAATAATAATTGGTTGCAGCTGGTGCCAGGGAACAGCAGTCTATCAATAGATAAAAACACCTGAAACTCGTGGTCGGCAGCTTCCTGATAAGAGCTCAGGAGTTGGGAGAATGGGCATAAGCATGCTCACTAAGAGGTAAAATGGTGAGTTTAACTGATGTATGACCTTCCAGGACATTTGGCTTGTAAGAAAAGAATGCCTCAAGTGAGCATGCATACAACTCCAGTGAACACACCATGCATGTTCCCCTCCCAAGGGCTGGCAGGCCACTGTGCATGCGGATAGCCCACCCCCAAGGGATGAATCAGAGGAGAAGGGACACAAGACCCCAGGGGCATGTCAACATGTACAACCCCAAGTCAAAGGTGAAATGGCACGCTTGATCTCTCAAGTTGCCCAGGTGGCTCTTTCCCAAGTGTACTTTCCTTCCTTTCATTCCTGCTCTAAAGCTTTTTAATAAGCATTCAGTCCTGCTCTAAAACTTGCCTCAGTCTCTCCCTCTGCCTTATGCCACTCGGTCAAATTCTTTCTTGCAAGGACGCAAGAATTGAGGCTGCTGCAGACCTGTGCAGATTCACCATCACTAACAACTCTAGAAGGAAAAAAATGATGAGCATGGATTAGGAGGGTCTGCATGTGAAAAAATTACAACTAAGATATTTTAGAAAGCCCATCTCTAGTGACAAAAGAAAAAATAGGCGATAGCTCATGCCTGTAATCCCAGCACTTTGGGAGGCTGAGGCGGGTGGAGCCTGAGGACTCCCCAGAAGCAGACGCCGCCATGTTTCCTGTATGGCCTGCAGAACTGTGAGCCAATTAAACCTCTTTTCTTTTTTACCCAGTGTCAGGCATTTCTTCATAGCAGTGAGATGATGGACTAATACCATAGCCAACCCTGGGGGACTTGGAGAAGGCCCTCATTCTCTTGTAAGTCTTTCCAATTCATATTATCCTCAGACCACAGTTCACCTCTTCCGTAAGCCACAGCTCTGGGCCATCAAGAAACCCAGGATATGTAGTTGTCTGCTTGCCACTGCTCAATTTTTACTTTTACACATTATGTATAAATATGTATGTTTCGTAACTTCTCAACATAGGCTTTCCTAGTTATCTTTTTGTTCCTTTTATAAACAAGCTTTATTGAGGTATGATTTACATACCATATAATTTACCCATTCAAAGAGTACACTTCAATAGTTTCTAGTAAGTTTACTAAGTTGTGCAATCATCGTGACAGTCCAATTTTAGAACACTCCCACATCCCCAAGAGACCCCTGATGCCCACTTTCAGTCAATCCTCATCCCCATCTCCAACCCCAGGCAAACACTCTTACGCTTTCTAGCTCCATAGATTTGCCTCTTCTGGACATTTTATACAAATACCGTCATACAATCTGTGGTCTTTTTTTTCCTCATTTTACTCTGCTTGTGTTCTAGGCTCAGCCATGTATGCAGCATGGATCGGTAGTCAATCCCTCTTACTGTTGAATGGTACTACATGGTATGGATGTATCATGTTTTGTTTTTTCTACTCACCAGTTGATGGACATTTGTACTCACATTTTGGCTTTTATGAATAATGCTGCTATGAACATTTGTGCAAAAGCTTTTCTGTAGACATGTTTCACTTATTTTGAGTAGACACCTATGAGTCCCATAACTAGGCTGCTTGATAGATTTATGTTTACCTTTCTAAGAAACTGCCAAGCTGTTTTCCAAGTGGTAGCACCATCTCACCTTCCTGCCAGCAATGTATGAGGATTCTGATTTCTCCACAGCTTTGCCCACAGTATTATTGTCTGTGTTCTTTATTGCAGCTGTCCCAATGGGTGTGAATTGATACCTCATTTTAGGTGTAATTTGCATATTCCTGATGATGAATGATGCTGAGCATCTTTTAATGTGTGTATTAACCATTCATAGATCTTCTTCGGTGAAATGTTTACTCAAATCTTTTCCCTATTTTAAAAGTTGGGTTGTCTTCTTATTGTAAGAGTTCCATATATTCTGGATACGAAAGCATTTTTGTTGTTGTTTGTTTTGTGTTTTTGTTTTTTGGAGACAGGGCCTCACTCTGTCACCCAGGCTGGAATACCAGTCATGTGATCATAGTTCACTGTGGCCTCAGATCAATTCATGGGCTCAAGCAATCCTCCTGCCTCAGCCTTCCAAGTCACTGGGACTACAGGTACATGCCACCACGCCCAGCTACAAGCTTTATCAGAGGCCAGGCATGGTGGCTCATGCCTGTAATACCAGCATTATGGGAAGCCGAGGTGGGCAAATCACCTGAGGTTAGAAGTTTAAGACCAGCCTGGACAACATGGTGAAACCCTGTTGCTACTCAAAATGCAAAAATTAGCCAGATGTGGTGGCAGGTGACTCTAATCCCAGCTACTCAGGAGACTGAGACAGAATCGCTTGACCCAAGGAGGTGGAGGTTGCAGTGAGCGGAGATCGTGCCCCTGCACTCCAGCCTGGGCAACAGAGTAAGAGTCTGTCTCAAAAAAACAAAATTAAATTTAAAAAAAACCCCTTTATCAGAATTATGATTTGCATATATTTTCTCCCAGTCTGTGGCTTATCTTTCTCATTTACGTAATAGTGACTTTTAAAGTATAAAAATGTGTAATTTTTATTAGTTCCAATTTATTGATTTTTTTATTTATAAATTATGCTTTTAATGTCATATCTGAGAACTGCTTAATTGGAGGTCAGGAAGAGTTTTTCCTACGTTTTCTTCTAAAAGCTTTATAATTTTAGCTCTTAACTTTAGGTCTACAATCCATTTTGAATTAATTTTTGTGTGTTGTGTAAGTTAAGGATCTAAATTCACCTTTTGGGTTGGTGTGACAGCTCACACCTATAATCCTAGCACTTTGAGAGTTGAGGCAGGAAAATGGCTTGAGGCCAGGAGTTTGAGACCAGCCTGGGCAACATAGTGCGATCCCCATCTCTACAAAACATTTTTCAAAATTTAGCCTGGTATGGTTGTCCATGCTGGCAGTCCTAACTATTCAGGAGGCTGAAGCAGGAGGATCTCTTGAGCCCAAGAGTTCAAGGTTACAGTGAGCTATGATCATGCTACTGCATTCCAGTCTGGGTGACAGAGTGAGCCCTCATCTCAATCAATCAATCAATCGGCTCATCTTTTTTATGAGGATAACCAATTGTTCCAGCACCATTTTTGGAAACCCTTGTGTTATGTTTTGAATATTTGTCCCCTCCAAATGTCATGTTTGAAATGTGATCCCCAGTGTTGGAGGGGGGGGCTAGTGGGAGGTGTCTGGGTCATGGGGATGGGCCCCTCACGAATGACTTGGTGCCATCGTCGCAGTAATGAGTGAGTTTTTGCTCTGTCAGTTCACTCGAAAGCTAGTTGGTTTTTGAGAGTCTGCTACCTCCTTCCTTTCTCATTCTCTTGCACCCTTTCTTGCCATGTTACACATCTGCTCCCCCTCCCCTTCTGCCTGGGGTAAAAGCTGCCTGAGGCTTCATCAGAAACTGAGCAGATGCTGGAGCCATGCTTGAACAGCTTGCAGATCCACGAACCAATTAAACCTTTTTCTTTATAGCAGCGCAAAATAGACTAATATGCCTTGTGATTGATTTCTGATAGCCCTACTGTGGCCAGAAAATGAGAACACAAGATAGTAAGCCTTTGAATAGGCTTGCTTTATGATACTCAGTTTCATAAATGCTCCACACGTGCTTGGAAAGAATGTGTATTTTGCAGATAAGGGGTGCAGTGTTATATGCATATCCATTAGATTAAACTTGAGAATACATTTATTCAAATCGCCTATATCTGTGCTCATTTTTTTCCCCTGGTCTACTTACTATCAACTGATTGAAACATGTTAAAATCTACCATTCTGAGAGTGGATTTGTCTTTTTCTACCTGTAGTCCTCTCGAGCTGTAATTTATATACACTAATTTAGGATTGTGATCCTAAATGAGTTTCATACCTGCTTTCCCTGTGATTTGATCATTTTATCATTATGTAGTGAACCTCTTTATCTCTAACAATACTTTTTCCCTTGAAATCTATTCTGGGCCAGGTACGTTGGCTCACACCTATAATCCTAGCACTTTGGTGGGCAGAGGTAGGAGGATGGCTTGAGCCTAGGAGTTTGAGACCAGCCTGGGAAACATGGCAAAACCCCCTCTCTACAAAAAATGCAACAAGACAGCTTGGTAGTGTGCGCCTGTGGTCCCAGCTACTAGGGAGGCTGAGGTAGGAGGATTGCTTCAGCCCAGAAAGTCAAGGCTACAGTGAGCTGTGCTGTGATCTTGCCACTGTCTCTAGCCCAGGTGACAGAGAGATCCTGTCTCAATAAAATAAAATATAAAATTTTTGCTCTTAAAATATAATTTTTTGCTCTTAAAATATAAAATTTAAAAACTCTATTTTGTGTGATAGTAGTATCTTTCAGGGAGAAAGTCCAGGGACTGTATACTTGGAAGAGTTGACTTGGTGAGATAATAAATACTGTCTAAAACCTAGCGTCTCTGCATAGCACATCTCCTTCCCCTTCCTCCCCAGACAGGCTCACATTTGTACATGAATCTAAAGACTTCCTAATCAAGCAGACAGCATCTTTTTCTTGCAATGCCAGAGAATACTGACAATTTTTAGCAGGTTAGGCAAACCATTTGATGTTTGGTATAAGAAAGCAAAAACATGACAGAGAAAGGTCTTCCATTCAAAGCCAGACACATCTAGGAAACTTCTGTATTCAGATAGAAGTATGTCTATGTACCAGAGGAATGTGAACTGTCTTGGGGCCTAGGTCTCTTATCTAAGGTACTCTACCTCCATATATGTGGAATGTAAATCGTAGGAACTGATGCCACCACCAGCTTCTGCTGCAATTTCACCTGAACTTCATAGAAAGTCAGATACAGCCCATATTCAAAATAGACTCTAAAGCAGCTGGACCTGTCAGGTAAATGGGGGTGAGATCTTCTCCCTGCCCAGACACCAAAGGAAAGGGCACCTCCTTCACGCTACTGGTTGATGCTTAGTATCTTTCTTGGGCTAGGAGAGGAGACACCTGCATCCTGACAGGAACAGCCTCCTCCAGTGTGGATGAAGGGTGTGGTCTCAGCCACACACCAAGAGAAAACCCACATATTCAGCACCTATCCTGTGCCAAACCCTTCGACCCCATGAGAAAGATATCGTCATCGTTTTACAGACAAGAACACTCAGGCCTAGGTAAACTGGCTTGCCTGTGGGCACTCAGCTAATAAGCAGCAGAGTTGGGATTTGAACCCAGCTCTTTTTACCCTCCTTGCTTGAGAGAAAATCAGAGAACTTGACTTCTGTAGAGAAGAGTTTTTGACCCACATAGAGCAGCTGGGAGAGCTGGTGGGGACAGGAGGAAGAGGTGCGGCCGCCTTTTCTCCCACTCTCTTCTGAACCCTGGGAATTGGCTCAGGGGACATTGAGGTGGCACAGTGGGCTCAGGAACAATGGAGACCCACCTGTGAATCCTGCTCCAGCACTCTACCAGTGGGCAACATTGGACAAGCCCCTTAACCTCCCAGGAGCTGTTTCCTCATCAGTAACTAGTGGGACTGGTGCAGATAATTCCTCCTTTACAGGGAAATTGCAAGCATGAAGCAGCATCAGACATCAAAAACACTGAGCAGTTTCTGGCCTGTAGGAGGCTTTCAGGAATTGCTAGCCATCACAGTTACTATGACTGTTCTTCTAGAGCTGGGCCTCTAACAATGTGACCATAAGCAAATCCCTTTTCCTTTCTGGGCCTTTGGTTCCTCATCCTTCCAATAGGGATTCATGTGACCCCAGCTTCAATGGGATGAGTTTGAAGATTAAATATATAAAATGTAAATATTAGTTTATTTTCCCTTTTCCTTCTCTGTCCCCTTCTTGAAGGTCCAAAGTGTAAACATTATCTTGGCCTCATGGTGGGTGTCATGGTCAAAGGGGGCTTCCTAGCTGGAGGGGTTGAGGGGGCTCTAGTGGTGAAGAACTCTGGATGCCCCAGGATCAACAGTGCAGAGAGGCTGTGATCTGAATGTGAAAAGGCCCTCAGCCTGGGGCCCTGCCCCAAGGATCCGGCTTAGGGCCCAGGCTTCCGAGAGTGAGTACAGAGAGGGACTCCAGACCAAGGGACCAGCATGTGTGCATGTATGGGCACTGAAAGACAAAAAGTGTTTGATTAGGTCACCTTCTCCATGATTCCTTAATGAGTGAGTTGTTCCCAGAAGTATTTAGTGAGCACCGTGGGGACCTGGCCTCTGCCTTCTCACAGCTGAGCACTGAGCAGCAGATGGAAAATTTACCACCAGCCCACTGACAAACCTGCACGTGGCTGCCTTCCAGAACTTCACTTGTAAATCTGTGTTTGGTTCTTAGGGTAATTTATTCTCTTGGGGGATAAAAAAGTTATACACTGTTCTGTATATTGGATTCTTGGCCCTGTTGATGGAAAAATATTTCTTCCTTTATATATAATTATTTACAGCTACTTATGATGGGGTTATGGCTCAGCAGATCCATCATGAAGTCCGAGAATGGTTAAGTCAAGCCATCCTAGGTTGGGAACCACCTGTGTAGTGACATATATTATATTTATATTGAAAAATTGTAGAAAAAAACATGTAGCTCAAAAGATATACTACTTTATTCATGTCTGACACAGAGTACATACTACATAAATATATGTATACAAATATTATAGATAAAACTACCTTTCTTTTGGTATCTGTTGCCTTCTTTAATTTTCAAAGTTGGCGCATAAGGTGGATTAAAGGAAGAAAAGGTGGTTGAGGGCCCCAGGCAGAGAAGCTGGTTCCCTCCCCCAAGTCCACATGGAGAGCTCAGTTCAGAGGTTAGAGATGAGACCAAAGAGGTCTGGTGGACTCTGAACCAGAGTGAGAGCATCTGAATGACTCTGGGCAGGGCAAGAGCCCAGGCATGGTGGCTGCCAGTCACGTGGGGTGTGGGAAACCTGACCTGGACCAAAGGTCCAGGGCCAGAGAGTATTGTCCTGTGAAGGCAAGAAGGCACCTAGCCCTCAGCCTCTCTCTGTTCCCATAGTGGGGTTGTGCACATGCTCACTTGGATTCCACAGGGTGGGGGTCACATAGCTGAGACCACAAAGCCAGTATGGGGAGATCCTGGTGCTCCCCCAGCCACCTGACTATTTCCACTCCCTATGGCTTAGGTACCATGCCAAGGGACCATGGCATCCTGGTTGCAGGTGTCCACCCAGAGAAGAGTGGAGGGGAAAGAAAACAGGGGCACCTTTTCCTTGAGGGAAGGCGCCTGGTCATTTGCTTCTGATAAGACCTGATCAGCTCTGTAACAGACTTTGAATGAGTTACTAAATTCTGATTTTCAAGAACCAAATTTTATGTAGAAAACAATATTAAAAATTAAAAGTCAAACCAAAATTTTAAAAACTACTTAAGTGGCCAGGCACAGTGGCTCATACCTGTAATCTCAGCACTTTGGGAGTCCGAGGTGGGCAGATGACAAGATCAGGAGTTCAAGGCCTACCTGACCAACATAGTTAAACCCCATCTGTACTAAAGAAACTACTTAAGCATAAGTCCAAAAACAAGAGACAAACTGGGAAAAATTCTTTGCAACTCATATCACCAACAGATTAACCCCCTTAATACATAAAAAGATTTTAGAAATAGTGAAAGAAAATATCATTAATTGATATGGTTTGGCTGTGTCCCCACCCAAATCTCATCTTGAATTGTATTATAGTTCCCATAATCCCCATGTGTTGTGGGAGGTAATTTAATCATGGAGGTGGTCACCCTCTTGCTGTTCTCATGATGGTGAGTGAGTTCTCTTGAGATCTGATGGTTCTATAAGGGGCTTTTCCCCCTTTTTCTTGGCACTTCTCCTTGCTGCTGCTTTGTGAAGAAGGACATGTTTGCTTCCTCTTCCGCCATGATTGTAAGTTTCCTGAGGCCTCCCCAGCCATGCTGAGCTATGAGTCAATTAAACCTCTTTCCTTTATAAATTACCCAGTCTCAGGTATGTCTTTATTAGCAGCATGGCAATAAACTAATACATCAATCTAACAGAAAAAAGAACAAAAGACACAAAAGGGCAATTTACAGTTAAAGAAATACCGATGGCTTTAAACATATGCAAAGATGGGCAACTTTATTCAATAAATAAATATAGATTAAAACTACACTAGGCGGCTGGGCAAGGTGGCTCACACCTGTATACCCAGCACTTTGGGATACCAAAGTGGGAGGATTGCTTTAACCCAGCAGTTCAAGATCAGCCTGGGTAACATAGAGAGACTTCATCTCCACAAAAAAATAAAAAATTAGCTGGCCACAGTGGTGTGTGCTCGTAGTCCCAGCTACTTGTAGTAATAAAACTACAGTGCAGATGAGTAATTGGGTAAGAAAAGAGAAAACAAAAATAAACATCTGTGTTACCAGTGCATATGAAAGAGACTCTGGAAAGACACAGAAGAAGCTAAGAGGAATGTGTGTTTATTAGACTAGAGCAGTGGTTCTCAGACTTCAGTGTGGATTACCATCACAGGGAGGGTTTGTTAAAATGCAAACTGCTGGCTCCCACTCCTACAGCTTCTGATTCAGAAGGTCTGGAGTGAAGCCCGAGAACCTGCATTTCTTTTCTTTTTGCCTTTTTCTTTCTTTCTTCCTTTTTTTTTTCCCCAGACGGGATCTTTCACTGTCACCCAGGCTGGAATGCAGATGGAGGCTCAAACTCCTGGGCTCAAGCAATCCTCCCACCTTGGCCTCGCAAAGTTCTGGGATTGCAGGTGTGAACCACCATGCCCAGCCGGGTGCGGCAGCTTACGCCTGTAATCTCAGTACTTTAGGAGGCTGAGGCAGGCGGATCACAAGGTCAAGAGATTGAGACCATCCTGGCCAACAATAAAACCCCATCTTTACAAAAAAATTAGCTGGGCATGTGGTGGGCACCCATAGTCCCAGCTACTCGGGAGGCTGAGGCAGGAGAATCACTTGAACCCAGGAGGCAGAGGTTGCAGTGAGCTGAGATCGCGTCACTGTGCTCCAGCCTGGTGACAGAGTGAGACTCCTCAAAAAAAAAAAAAAAAAAAAGAATATGTATTTTTAACAAGTTCCCAGGGCTGCTGATGCTGCCAGTCAGGGAACCACACTTAGACCAGAAAATGGAATAGACAGAGTTAGAGGCGGGAGCAGCTCTTCTCAGGGTACATCTTTTCTGTTTTGATTTTTTAAAAACTTGCAAATCTATCACCTACTCAAAAATAAGCTTAATTCAAAAAACATCAAAAATGCTCAATGAAATAAGCTGCCCCTCAATCACTCCTTACTTCCTTAACTTGTTTTATTTTTCTTTATAACAATTAATATTATACCTAAAATTATGCTATTTTTTACTTTCTCCCCTAACCGGAATAGGGTAAGGACACTGTCTTCTATTCCCCCCTATTTCCAACACTAATATTGTGCCTGGCACATAGTAGGTACTCAAGAAATAGCTGTTTGGCCAGGCGTGGTGGCTCATGCCTGTAATCTTTGGGAGGCTGAGGTGGGCAAATCACTTCAGGTCATGAATTCGCGATCAGGCTGGCCAACATGTATTTTTCTCTATTAAAAATGCAAAAATTAGTTGGGCGTGGTGGTGTATGCCTATAGTCCCATCTACTCAGGAGACTGAGGCAGAAGAATCTCTTGAACCCAGGAGGCAGAGGTTGCAGTGAGTTGAGATGGCACCACTGCACTCCAGTTTTGGTGACAAAGCAAGACTCCATTTCAAAAAAAAGAAAAGAAAAGAAATAGCTGCTGCATGAGTGAAGTGAATGAATGAATTCTCTTAGTCTTCAGTAGATCAGTGATCTCGGTAAGTCACTGGAGAGCTTTTAAAACACACTCATATCCCCATCAAACCCCTAGGTTTTGAGTGAATTGTTTGGGGGTGGGGCCCAGCATTGAGTTGAGGGTGATGGGAGCCACTGGTCTAAACCACAGCAATGTAGAGGCTTATGGTTTGGATTATGCATATAAAATGAGTGTATTAGTGTATAGACTTGCTGCATTTTTGTACATTGCTTTGGGGACTGGTTCTGAGGCCCTTTTTGATCTGGAGACCCTAACATCCTTTCCCTCTCCTTTTTCATTAAGTTGCCTATAGATCTGGAAGTCTTGCTGGAAAGACACCCTAATGCCCTAGCACCTCTTTTAGGCAAGGACCAATTCAAATGTTGAATGATGGAACACAAAAGTCTGTAGCAGGCACGGTGGCTCACACTTGTAATTCCAGCACTTCGTAAGGTTGAGGTAGGAGGATTGCTTGAGCCCAGAAGTGTAAGACCAGCCTTGGTAACATAGTGAGACCCCATCTCTACAAAAAATCAAGAAAATTAGCTGGGCATGGTGTTGCACATCTGTAGTCCCAGCTTCAGGGACGAGGAGGCTGAGTCAGGAGGATCTCTTGAGCGCAGGAGGTCAAGGCTGTGGTGACTTGTGATTGCGCCACTGCACTCCAACCTGGGTGACAAAGCAAGACCTTGTCTCAAAAAAAAAAAAATTGCATTGGTGTTGGCGTTAATGGTCTTTATGTAGGTTTCCCCCATTGTGGAGCGGGGCAGAGCAATGAGTCTGAATGCTGGCTCCCCTGCATTTTAGTTCTGCGGTGAAGCTGTGGGACCTGTGGGCTCAGGTGACACTGTACTGCAATCATGCCGCATTGTCAGAGTGAGAAAAGATTGGGTTAGGGAGTCACAGAGACACAGCATCCAGCCCCACTGGCCATTCACCAACTCTGTGACCTTCCATCTATTGTCAGTTTCCTTATCTGCAAAATGGGGATGCTAATGCCTGTCTCTTGGGGCTACTGCGATAATCAAATGTTAGTCATTTCTTGGCTTTTCAGTTGAGTTATTGCATCAGCTATGTTCATAGTTTTCCCCCTTGGTTTATTAAGTAACAGTTGTAAAAGTTTATAACAGGTCACAAATTGGCGGCCGGCACCCTTGTTTTGATTGGCACTCAAAGTGACTTACAAAAACCTGACTTAGTTGCCAACATTTAAAAACCAGAGATCTTACATAAAAATCTGGATTTGTGGCTTCATTGGAAACATCTGCTTGACCACAACTGCTGGAGCTGAAAGTCAGCTGCTTGTTCCTGGTCCCAAATCCCATGACTTTCAGCCACCTTCTGCCTCCCACCCCTCATCTCCCTGGATTCCCTGAATGGCTTGCGGCTGGAGGCTCTGAGTCCCTAGTTTACACCCCCAGGTGACAAAGTGCTTTTACCTGCTTCGTCTCATTAGCCTTTTACCTATGAGGGAGGTGTTAGCGGTGTTCCCTTTGCAGGAGAAGAAACTAAAGTTGAGATGTTACGGGGCCATCTCTGGGGTAATAATAACAGCAACTGCAATAAACAGTAATTTGTACTGGGTGTTTACCATGCGCCAGGCATTATTCTAAGCACTTTCCATGTTTAATTTAATCCTCACACTCTTATTGGAAATTGTCCTTATTCCCATTTCACGAATAAGGAAATTGGGGTAGTGGCAGGTCAAGCAGATTTCCCAAAGTCACGCAGCCGAAAGCTCAAAATAAACGGAAGCCTTCTGGGTCCTGATCCACTCATCCCAGAGGCCTGCAGTGCAGTCTTTCCTTCCTTGCTCTCTTTCTCTTCTTTAAAATAGGCGAAGCTATGCGGCCCAGCTTCTGGTAAGAGATTTTAAGTGTTGTTTGGTGGGAGGGGTGGGCTCATGTTTGTTTGTTTGTTTGTTGAGACAGAGTTTTGCTCTTGTTGCCCAGGCTGGAGTGCAATGGCGCGATCTCGGCTCACAGCAACTTCTGCCTCCTGGGTTCAAGCAACTCTCCTGCCACAGCCTCCCGAGTAGCTGAGATTACTTACAGGCATGCGCCACCACGCCTGGCTAATCTTTTGTATTTTTAGTAGAGATAAGGTTTCTCCATGTTAGTCAGGCTGGTCTCAAACTCCCAGCCTCAGGTGATCCTCCCGCCTTGGCTTCCTAAAGTGCTGGGATTACAGGCATGAGCCACCACGCCCGGCCTGGGCTCATGTTTTGTGGGATTTGTTCTCTGCTGTCTCCTCAGCACCTACAATGATGCCTGGCATGTGGCAAGAGCACAAGAAGGAGTGAAAGCCAAGGGCAATGGGGCGACATTGGCAGCTTTCAGGGCCCCAGTGTCTCTAAAGAAGTCAGTTGGTTAATGATTGGCACACAGGTGAGAACGGACTACACAGGCATGTGATGGGTGAGCTCTTAGCTCTTCTTGAGCAAGTCAAGTCCAGGTAAGAAACACAAGTGAAATTCAAATATCAGGTGTGTGTGAACATGAGTCACTTGCCAAAATTTACCTTTCCCCTTAAAAATAATCAATGACCCACTTGTGATATTTGCAATAAAGTCTAAACATTGAATCAGGGAAGTCAAGGCTACAGTGAGCTGTGATTGTACCACCACTGCACTCCTGCCTGGGTGACAAGAGCAAAACTAAGACAGAAAGAGAGAAAGAAGGGGGGGGAGAGAGAGAGAGAGAGAGAGAAGGAAGGAGGGATGGAAGGAAGGAAGGAAAGAGGGAGGGAGGGAAGGAAGGAAGGAGAGAAGGAGGGAGGGAAGAAGGGAGTCCCCCAAACAAAAACCACTTGGATTTATAATTCACCTCCTCTTTGCTTTCAGAAAACAAATTATTGGCCATAATTCTCAAAATGGAGTCGTAAACTGAGCTGCTAGCTCTGGATGACCTCCGTCAAGAAGTTAGCTACATCTCAGGAGCAAGATGGGTTCTGTTCAGCTCAGCTGACCTGAGCTCCTGCCTGGGCTGGGTGTTGGGCTGGGCACTGAGGCTGCATACCTGCTGAACTGTGGCCCTGACTCCAGGAGCTCTGACAGTGGGATATGTACTGCACAGAAGGAACTCAGGACTCTAGATATAGCTCAGAGGGTCAGGGAAGGCTTCCTGGGGGAGGCGTCAGCTGGGCTGAGTCTCGTTGATGAATGAATGTTGTCCAGGTGAATAAGGGAGACAATGGATAGAAAAGTGAAAGGCACGGGTAAGACTCAGAGATCTAGAAACTTCACAGCATCTGTGGTTCTCCATGGACTTGCTGTTGTCTGAGTATCCACACAAGTGAAGGTGGAACAATGGGTGTGGGCGCTCTGTCCAGGCAGGTGAGGCCCCATCAGGGATAATCAGCATCTGCCCGGTCATGAAGATTGTTTTGACACAGGCAGGTGGTCTGCACTCTTCCCTCCAACCACTGCCTACCAGGGGACAGGCCAAGTCAGTTTGTGCCGGTCTTGCCCTATCTCCTTCAATGAAAAAACAAAATGCTGAAAGTAACACATGTTCACTGTCAAAAAGTAAGAAAAACGCAAATGAAAATGCCCCATCATCCAACCCCAGGAAATAACTTTTTAGTTCATATTCCCAAACATTTTTCTATGTCTAAATTTTTTTGTTTTGCAGAAACATATATATTGTTTTTTTTTTCTTTTCTGTTGTGGTAAAATATACATAACAAAGAATTAGCAAAGTCATGGAACCAATCCAAGTGTCCACCAGTGGGTGACTGGATAAAGGAAATATGGTGCATATACACCATGGCATACTATGCAGCCATAAAAAGGATGAAATCATGTCCTTTGCAGCAACATGGATGGAACTGGAGGCTATTATCCTAAAGGAACTAATGGCGAAGCAGAAAGTCGAATATTCCATGCTGTCACTTACACACGGGAGCTGAACAATGCGTACACATGGACACACAGATGGAAATAATAGACAGGAAGAACTCCAAAGCTGGGGAGGGTTGGTCAATTCCCTATTCTACATTTGAGTAAAGCCCAATATGGTGGGGATTGGGCTTCTAGTGTACCCATCATGAATAAAAATAAAAAGTCCAATTCATACTACACACACACAAATACGTGACATGATGGATATTTTAATTCGGTTGATTTAATCATTCTGTAATGTATACATATATCAAAACATCACATTGTACCCTGTAAATATGCACAATTATCGCCAATTTAAAAAATACATCTTGGGCCGGGCGTGGTGGCTCGTGCCTGTAATCCCAGCACTTTGAGAGGTCAAGGCAGGTGGATCACCTGAGGTCAGGAGTTCGAAAACAGCCTGGCCAACATGGTGAAACACTGTTCCTACTAAAAAATGCAAAATTTAGTGGGGCGTGGTGGTGCATGCCTGTAATTTCAGCTATTCAGGAGGCTAAGGCAGGACAATCACTTGAACCCAGGAGGTGGAGGCTGCGGTGGGCCAAGATCATGCCATTGCACTCCAGCCTGGGCAACAGCACAAGACTTCGTCTCAAAGAAAAAAATTTACATTGTGAAATTAAAAAAATACTTTCCCATAAAATATGCAATTTATAATTCTATCTATTTTTAAGCATGCAGTTCTGTGACACTGAGTGCATTCAAATTGTTATGCAGCTGTCACCATCATCCATTTCCAGAACTTTATTTTTATTTTTTATTTTTTTTTTGAGACAGAGTCTCATTCTGTCACCCAGGCTGGAGTGCGATGGCATGATCTCGGCTCACTGCAACCTCCGCCTCCCGGGTTCAAGTGATTCTCCTGTCTCGGTCTCCTGAGTAGCTGGGATTACAGGTGTGCACCATCATGCCTGGCTAATTTTTATATTTTTAGTAGAGATGAGGTTTAACCATGTTGGACAGATGGTCTCAAACTCCTGACTATAAACGGGCTGTTGGTGGTTGCTGGGGACGAAGGTCGGCAGCAGCAGTGATGAGGAAACAGCCCCCCAGGAGGACAAGGCAGAAGCGGCTCCTGAGAGGCCGCTCCGCCTGGAAGCGCTGGGTCCTCCAGCTCCGTTAACCACGCCAGGGGGCAGGCGCCGCTCCTGAAACTCAATCTTCCTAGAAACCGCAAAAGGCTCTTCTGACTCCATATTTTTTTTTTTTTTTTTAAGTATTCAAAACATCCTTTTCAAGCTCTGCTTAGCTCTTTTTATAGCTGTGTTTGGACAAGCTGAACAGATGAAATTTACTTCACACGTCAGTGCGGGTCTTCGGTTGAGCACTACAGAGCCTATGTTTTGAATACAATTTTGAATTTGCACATCAGCAAGAATTCTGCTGCGAGAATTTATTTTAACAGAAAGGCCAAAGACCGCTGTCTTTGCCTCCATCCCTTCGCTTTTCCTCCCCTCCTCCCTCTTCGCCTTGCTCCATCCACAGTGGAATTCTCACTCTTTTCCCAGCACGCCATGCCCTTTCTTATCTGAGTCTTTGCACACTCTTCCCATTACTTGGGATACCTTCTAGGTCTATCCAGTGACCCAAATAAGACTTTAAGCCCAAACACAAATGTCCCCTCTTTTGTGATGTCCTCACAGGCACACCCCTGGCATAAAATCACTCCCTTCTCAGTGCACCGCCCCTCACCCATCCATGACAGCACTTACCACACCGGGCACCTGCTCACCGTCTGTCTACCCAGAAGGACTGCGAGCTCCTCAAGGGTAGAGACCATGTCTCCTTCACTCAGCACCTTTGGCTCAAGAACACTAAGATATTTGGACCCTTAAAGTCTCAGTTTCCTCATCTGTAAAACAGGAAAAAAAGGACATCACTGATGGAGATGGGGAGGACTAAAGGAGCTGTGCTGTGCTTGGTACACAGTAAATATTCAGTAAACAGTCACCATTTTCGGGGATTCATTATTTTAGAAGTTTACTGCACTGCTCCCTGTCCTCTCCCCTCCCTCCCCTCTCCTCCCCCCTTCACTTCCCCTCTCTCCTCCTGTCTCTCTCTCACACACACTCTCAGTCACACCCACATACACAATCACATACACACACACACTTGAGATGGCTGACCAGGAGGCCACCGTTTGCCGCAGGGATAGATGCCAGAAATGGGCCAGTTTGAAACAGATGGCAAATCCTCAGCTCCAAAGGGCAAGCTGCGCAGTCTAGGCCTCCAGGTGTAAGAAAGAAGGTATTTCAAGGAGGAAATGAAAAGGCAGAACAAGTTCCCCATCCCCAGTCACCATGCTCGGCTCTGAGCTGGAGACAGGTGGGAAGGTTCGGAGAATAAGCAAGAGCTGTAGGTGTGAGTGTGAAGGGACCTCTACCCTGCCTGGCCAGATAGTTTCAGGGTCGCCTTCCAGATTCCCTCTTCACCCTCTTCATTCGGCTCTCTGCCCCCGGAAGCTGAGCTAGGAACACAGCAATGGGCCCCTCTGACTGGTGCCTCTGGTTGGATTCAGTTAATGGGGAACAGTAACAAGACAAAGAAGGCAGGAGGAAAGTGGGGGTGGGTATTTATTCCCATGCTCCCTTGTGCCAAGGTCACATGGCTCTGGTCATGGTGGCTGCAGTAGGTAACGGCACCTGCATTACTACCTAGCTCAGGGATACTGCATTGGACACGGGCTTCCCCACACCCTGCCCATGGCTTCATAAGTAATCTCTATTCATTTCTCTTCAAACCACACCATTTGAACATACCATTGGCTCCCTGCCCCTGCCCTTCCATCCCTGGCCAAGAAGACACATGTTAACATTCCCCTGGACCTTGAGGGGACCCAGGAGTGGAGCGGATTTGCTCCCTGCATACTCTCAGGAGTTTTTCATGAGTTGCTGCCTTACAGATGCTTCTGACTCTGGGAATGTGAGGAGAATAATAAATGGGGTGGCATGGCTCATGTGGGCAAAACAGGGCTGGAGATGATGTGTTAGTGTGTTTTCACACTGTTTTGAAGAAATACCTGAGACTAGCAATTTATAAAGAAAAAAGGTTTAACTGACTCAGTTCTGCATTGCTGGGGAGGCCTCAGGAAACTTACAATCATGGTGGAAGGCAAAGGAGAAGCAAGCACCTTCTTCACAGGGTGGCAGGAAGAAGTGTCACGAGAAGGAGGAAACCCCCTTATAAAACCATCAGATCTCACTGTCACAAGAACAGCATGGGGGTAACCACCCTGTGATTCAACTACCTCCCACCAGCTCCCTCCCATAACGTGGGGATTATGGGAACTATAGTTCAAGATCAGATTTTGGTGGGGACACAGCCAAACCATATCAGATGGTCCCCTGAATTTTCCCTATAGTGACTGTTGGGGTATAGAGATGTCAGAGAGAGAGAGAGAGAGAGAGAGAGAGAGAGAGAGAGAGAAATGGAGAGAGAGAGAGAGAGTGCATGCTTGCAGATCAGCTTCAGATGGACTGACTTTCCGTGTGAGGAACGTGGCTGAATTCTTAGAGTGCCGTGATGGTTAATTTTATATGTCAGCTTGGCTGGGCTACAGTGCCTAGATTTTGGTTAAACAGTCTAACATTTTTCTGGGTGTTTCTGTCAAAGTGTTTTTTGGAAGAGATTAACATTTAAATTGACTTCGAGTAAAGCAGATTGCCTTCCATGTCGTGGGTAAGTGTCATCTAATATGTTGAAGAACAAAAACTGACCTCCCCTGAGCAAGAAGAATGTTGCCAGAGGGCTGACTGTGGACTGGAACTGCAGCTCTTCCCTGGGTGTCCAGCTGCTGGCCTGTCCTGCAGACTTTGAACTTGCACCTCCAAAATCGCATGAACCAATTTCTTAAAATAAACCTCTCTCTTTCTAGGTATAGATACACATCCTGTTGGCTCTGTTTCCCTGCCGAGATGAGAGCCAACCAACTCCAGCAGAATGTGTGGGGCCTCATTCGAATGACTGTTCGTGCCCTCTTGGCCGACAAGGCAAATTAGTCAAGAGCAGGAAGCCAGTTCAGGATGGAGCAAAGTGTCATTCTTGACTTCTTTCCCCAGCTTCCGTCCCCTTCAATCTGTGCAGTCTGTTCCCTTCCCACTTCCCACATTTACTCTCTCACTGCTACCCATGAATCCAAGCCATCCATGGAAATCCCCAGCCCATCACACGGGACCCTGGCCAGTCTAACTCTCAGCTTTCATCCCTCTCATTCCTATCATTAGCTCTGTGTGTCAGGCATGCAGACCCTTTGTCACCACTTGTAGAATCTATGCTCTTTTATGCCTCTATGTATTTCATTCACCAAAAAAAAAAAAAAAATCTCTAATGAGGGCTGACTGTGTACAATCCCGTGCTAAGGGCATAACACACAGTCCCAGGTTTCAAGGAGCTTGGAATCTAGGGGAAAGACAGGCTTGGAAACAGGTAAGTGCAACCACATCCAGGCCACAGAGGGGAGGAAAGAATCCCTGGCAAAGGCTCTTTGCAGAGGTAGGGAATGTTTTGTTTTATGCATGTTCTTCCCTCTGCCGCCTTGTACCTCTTTCTCAGAGAACTCGTCCTGCAGCTGAATACCATCTCTCTACTCAGTGGGGTCTACTGCTACCTCCATGCTCTGTCCAGAGCTAGTTCATTGTTCCCTTCCCAGTGCTCCTTCACATTTTCTATTTACCACTTTCTTCCTTTATTACATCAAGTAATACTACGAAATATTGCTCCTCCAGCATTTGCCCTGTGCTGTGCATGTGCTCACCCTGGGACCACCTTTTGGGGCAGGTACTATCGTATTATCATTGGCTCAGGGGGTAAGTATCTTGCTTAGCAACTCATGGCTCGTGAATTTAGTCATTTCATTAATCTCAAGGTGCTGAGCTCCCTGTCTGGCGCAGAGTAGAGAGCAAACATTTGTGTAACACAAATGTGTTTGTGAAAATGCTGGGCTGTTTAAGCTGAACAGAATGGAATAAAATCAGCTAGAGAGACTGTCAGCCATTCAAAGAAGCAATAGTTCCTCAAGTCACAGTCATGCCCAGATGTCTAGACAATCCCTTCAGTTTATCTCAGTTCATTATTGAGATGAGAGGCCTACAAAGCAGGGAAATTAAGTGTTGCCCTGAATGGACCAGATTTAGTTATTCATGAGTCAGGCTGACACCTTTGCCAGGGAAGACTTCAAAAGCAGAGGGCATTTGTTTCTCTCTTGCCATCACTAATGTTTCTCAGTGTCTGCGGCAAGAGCCAGGAAGGAGGAGTCAGGTAGTCCCATTGTTGGAAAAGGCCACAGTGCCTTGCTGCCACCCACTGACAGCAGCGTGGAGCTCTGCAGCTCTGGGACTGCCTGTGCAGGGGGCCATCCCTGGTACCATGCCCCTCTCCCTTCTGTGTGCCAGCTGAGCTCTTTCCCTCTCTTGGCCAGGGCTGTCCCTGTTGAATTCCAAACGTCTGCAGACAGGGTTTGCAAACAATCGGCTCAAAGTTCTGAGCTTTTGTGATCTCATTCAAATGCCTGGCTACGGGGAACAGGCTTATTTTCCTGGGCTACCAGCTCTGGAGTGGTGGAAATTACGTTAGACTTGGATTCAGAGGCCTGCATTTGATTCTCAGCCCTGCCACTTCACAGCTAAACAAATGATACTGAACCTCTGCTTCCTTTCCTGTAAAATGGAAATGATGATTATTTCTACATCATAGGGTTGTTAGGGGAGTAAGACAATAGACATGGGACATGCTTTTAACTGTGTTCTGCTGAAAACATGTGAGAGATTGTCAGTCACTCAAAGAAGCAAGAGTTCCTCAAGTCACAGTCATGCCCAGATGTCTAGACAATCCCTTCAGTTTATCTCAGTTCATTATTGAGATGTGAGGTCTACATAGCAGGGAAATTAAGTGTTGCCATGAATGGACCAGATCTACTTATTCATGAGGCGGGCTGACACCTTGGGACTAGCACAGACTCTGGAGGCAGAAATTCTGGAACGGAATCCCCAGTTGCTGTTTGTGTAATCTAAGCATCATTTTTTCAGCTCTAAAATTGGGGCCATAATCTTCACATTGTACATGCCCTTGGACCCAGCAATTTTGCTCTTGGATTATATCCCAGAAGACGTGTAAGGTGATGTGTAGAAGGATATTCATCATGGTGTTTGTGGTAGCAGATAGGGGAGATACTGGAGGTTTTCACCACCAGGGGAATGGATAAGTAAACCACAGTGGATGCACCTGTGGAGTTCCGGACAGCAGGCAGAAGCAATGGAACAGAGGCACACACAGCCACATGCATAATTCTTCAAAACAGTGTTGGGTAAACATTTAAGAGGCAGGACACAATGTATCGTAACACCATGGAATAAGTCAAAAGCTCCAGCACACACAAAATAAGAGAACAGATTTTCCAAGGATACATGTGTATTTACCGCCCTATATCCAGTGCTTTAGAAGGGATGCCTGTGAGAGGAGATGAAGAAGAGCAGAGATTAGTGGTGAGGGGGCGTGTAGGAGAAACTATCAAATGCATGGGGGAAAAATGAACTGTTTTTCCTTCTATACTCTCAACACACAGAGGTGACCAGCTATGTGAGGTTTTTCCCACACTGACCAATTGCCCAACACCCAGCTGGTGTCCTACAGTTCCCTTCCATTCTGACACTAACTGGAGATAGCACAGACCCCCCAGGTTAAAAGGTCAGTCCCACCAGACTGCCCAACTTCAGACGCCAATCGCAAGCAGTAGGTCCCCAGATTACCCACAGCTTCTGTTTGATTTGGCTACAAATTAGAGATTTCCATGCCCCCTTTCTCAGTTTCAATCATTTGCTAGAGGTAAAGTAAGAAGCAGGATTTGACTCCAGACCAAATTGCAGATGGGCTAAAACCCGCAAGAGACACCAAAACCACTTACCCATAAGACAAAGCCACCAGCACCATAACAGTTAACCATTGCCATGGCAGCACCCGGAAGATACCGTCCCTTTCCAAGGCAACGACCCAGAAGTTACCACCCCTTTTCTAAGAATTTCTGAATAACCCACCCCTTAATTTGCATGTAATTAAAAGTGGGTATAAATATGACGGCAAAACTGCCCCTGAGCTGTCACTCTCAACACACTGCCTATGGGGTAACCCAGCTTTGCAGAAGCAGTCACAGAATGGGTAACATTTTCCTCAATAAAGCTGTTTTCTGCCAGGCAAGGTGGCTCATGCCTGTAAAACCAGCCCTTTGGGAGGCCCAGGCAGTGGATCACTTGAGGCCAGGAGTTTGAGACCAGCCTGGGCAACATCGAGAGACCCTGTCTCTACAAAACATACAAAAATTAGCCAGGCGTGGAGGTACACATCTGTAGTCCCAGCTACTTGCAAAGCTGAGGTGGGAGGATCACTTAAGCCCAGAGGTTGAGGCTGCAGTGAGTCATGATCATACCACTGCACTCTGGCCTGGGCAACAGAGTGAGACCCTGTCTCAAAAAATAGTAATAAACAAAAAGGTTCTCTTCCACCAGGAGCTCTCTCTTGAAATTCTTCCTGAGCAGAGCCAAGAAGCTTCCTGGGATAAGCCCCAGCTTTGGGACTTGCCTGCCCAGCAAGAGGCCAGCTCACAGAACCCGGGAAAGCAGCTTAGTTCTGCTGATTTATTACAAGGGATATCTTAAAGGGTACAAATGCACATTCAGATGAAGAGACACATAGGGCGAGGTTTGGAAGGGTCCTGAGCTCAGAAACTTTTGTCCCCACAGAGTTACAGTGTACCACCTTCCTGGCAAGTGTATGTGTTATTGTTCACCAACCTGGAAATTCTGAGCCCTGTAGTTCAGGGATTTTTATGGAGACTTCATCATATAGGCATGATTGATTAGTAACACAACCTCCAGTCCCTCTCCGCATTCCAGAGAATGGGGGTTGGGGCTAAAAGTTCCAACCTTCTAAACAACGCTTGGTGTTTCTGTTGACCAGCTCCCATCTAGGAACCTACCAAGAGTCACCTAATTAGAACAAAAGACACTCCTATCACACAGAAAATTCCAAGGGATTAGGAGTTCTGTGTTAGAAATTGGGGTCAAAGACAAAATATGAAAACAAAAGATGTACCTAGCATTCCCACTGCAACTTACAAGGGTTTTAGGAACTCTGTGTCAGGAACCATGAACAAAAAAAATTCTTATAAATCATGATATTGGGGGTATAGACTAAAACAAGAAAAAAGAAGAGCATTGCATAGATCAATGAGAATAGCAGACTATTAACACAGATGTATAACCAACTCAATTTCCTGCAGCAGAAATTGTTTTGTTTTGAATGGCTACCCTGAGGTGTTGTAATAATTATACATGACTTTCATAAAGGTCCCTGGCACAGCGTTTGGCCCAGGAGAGATGCTGCAGAAAAGGAAGCTCCTTTTATATCATTCCCTCATTGATCAAATAACGTATCAAGTGCCCACTTTGTGCAGGACACTGTGCATGGAGCCATAGGAGAGACAAAGACTGGATGTCTCCTCGGAACTTGAGCATAGCAGATGGGCAGTGGGAGGGGAGAACCCTCATCTGAAACTGCAGAGATGACTCTGTCAGACCTCCTCAGTGTCCAAATTGAGGCTGGAAGGAGTGACTTGCTCAAGGTCACACAGCCAGTTAGGGGCTGAGCTAAGGGCAACTATCTAGGTCTCCAGGGACCTTTTCAGAGCACCACCCAAGCGGGTGTTGCTGGTGGGGGCAACTCAGATTCTTAACTTCGTTGCACAAAAGAATTTAAGGGTGAGTCCAGAGTAAGAGTAGGCAAAGAAGTTTATTGCAAATTGAAAGTACACTCTGAGAGGCAGAGTGGGCTGCTCAGAGGCAGAGACAGCCCCTAGTGTCCCGAGGGAATTCCCTTTATGGGAGCTGTAAATACACATTCATGAAATCCTGGTGAGGTCAAGTGCAAAAGCGGACCTGTGGCTGGCGTATGCATTCAGCAACTACATGCTCTCACATGCATTGCATGTTATCACTAGCACAGAAAATCACCCAGAGGTGTGTTTATTAAAATAAGGAAAGATCACTAAGCTAAACCTTGAGCCTAGCTGCTCACATGAGACCTTGGAAAAGTCCTTAGTCCACCCCCACAAGCCAGGAATTTGTAGCCAATAGCTTCTTGGGATTTTAGTGCTGATTGACTAGAGATGGGGAAGCTACATCACATCATGAGTAAGGGGCTTTTGTTCTCTTTCCCAGGCTGTAGTAGGTATCAGAAACTTGTAGCCATCTGGCCGTCTGCTGGTAGCCTGAAGGACTGCTTACAGGTAGGTGCAGACGCACATGGGGGCCTGCTTTGAAAGGAGCCCACAGGGCTTCGCACCAGGGGATAAGTCAGTGTGACCTCCTAACCTTCCTTATCTTGCCTCACTAGTACCTCTGGACTGGTGAGAAGTGGAAGCAGTGGAAGGCTAGTACCTCCTGTGTCATCTTCTACTCTGACAATCCTCCCTCACACTCCTCTCCAGTTTACCCACTCATCCATGTTCATGTGTGCAACAAAGAAATAAATTAAGAGATTACTTCAAAAAATGCAATTTGGTAGCTAAAACCTCTCAGAATAGGGGGTCCATGGGAATAAGGTGAAAAGGTTCTGAACTCTGGCAGAGATGAAGTTCTAAGAAGCAAACCTCCTTGGGATGGTTAATTTTACATGTCAACTTGACTGGGCCATGGGGTGCCCAGATATTTAGCTTACTTACTTCTGGGTTTGTCTGTGTTTGCTTCAGGATGATGTCAGTGTTTGAATTGGTGGCCGAGTAAAGCAGACGGCCCTCACCAATGTGGCGGCACCATCCGATCTGTTGGGGCCTGAATAGAACAGTCAGGGGAAGGCTGAGTTTGCCCTCCGCGTGGCTGCCTATGTTGGGACCTTGGTCTTCTCCTGCCCTTAGACTGGGACCATAGGCTCCCCTAGTCCTTAGGCTTTCAGACTTGGACTGAGCGACACCATTGGCTTTCCCAGGTCTCCAGCTTGCAGATGGCAGGAAGAGGGACTTCCCAGCCTCCAGGGTCACGTAAGCCAATTCCTTATGATAAGCCTCTTCATATCGACACGTCCTATTGCTTCTGTTTCTCTGGAGAAGCCTGACTAATCCGTTCCTGTTCTCCCTTTTCCAGCCCTGCCCGGCTGCTTTAGTGATCCCAGGTCAGAGTCTTGCAGTCGGACGCAACCCCACCCTCAGTCCTCAAAATCAACCATCTCAAATCTTACCAGCCAATGCCACCCCAAGGAGAGGGAGGAGCAGTGTCCCTATAAGCCCCTTCCAGCCTTTTCATCCTTTTACTTGTCCCTAAAATATCCTATTCCCCAAAGATGACAAATGCACCTCCCGAGGAGGAAGAGGAGCACCTCCGTGGAGCCCCGCTCTCTGAGTTCTGACTGGGGGATGGGGGAGGAGAGAACTCTGGGTCTGGCTCACGGGGTGACGTGTGTCAGGCAGCAGGTCCTTGTGAAGTCTCCAGATGTGAGGAGTTGGTCATAACAGCCTAGGGAAGGAGAAATGGACATGGCAAAGGGGAGAGACAGGTTCCCAGAGGCTCTGCCAACATCTTGCCAGCCTTGGTTCACCAGAGCTGGAATGGCCTCTCCTAGTATTTCAGAAAAATCCAAAACTTTCCCCACAGAGTTCGAAGTGAGATTGGCAAGGAGCTGAATACCATATTGGTTTTCTGAGATGAGCACAGTCAGCACACTAGCTCTAAGTCAGAAAGGCCGAGAGAGGAGGGCGAGACACTCCTCTAGGTGACCAAACGCTCCCTGCCTGGGGGGTTGGCTCAGCTGTGAGCTGGGTTAATGTGACTGCAGAAGGGAAGCATGGCTCACGCCCAGCCAGCACGGACACTGTCCCGGCACTGCGCTGAGCCCTCACAGACTGGCTCCATTCACCTCTCACCCAGCACGAGCTGGGTGCCAACCTGACGACTTGCCCAAGATCACACTACTGGGAAGTGATGGAATTAGAATTTGAACCCAGATTGTCTTACTCTCTAGCCCATGCGCCTAACCACCAATCAAAACAGCAGCTCAACTGTAGTCTGGTCATTAGGAATTTGCCAGCTTATGGCTGAGAAAGCAAGAAAAACAAATCTTTACCACGCAGGGCCAGAGTCAAAGTGCGCATCATTGAGTGCACGTTTCTTCTGAAAAATATTCCTTATGGAAATGCATTCTGGTGGGGCACAGTGGCTCACGCCTGTAATCCCGGCACTTTGGGAGGCCGAGGTGGGCGGATCGCTTGAGCCCAGGAGTTGGAGACCAGTCTGGGCAAAATAGGGAGACCTCGTCTCTGCAAAAAATAAAAACTAGCCCAGCATGGTGGCATGTGCATGTGGGCCTAGCTACTCAGGAGGCTGAGGTGGGAAGGTCACTTGAGCCTGGGACATCGAGACTGCAGTGAGCCGTGACCACGCCACTGCACTCCAGCCTGGGTAACAGCGTGAACCCTATCCTCTCCCAGGACAAAAAAGAGAGAAATATATTCTAGGGAAACATCAACCTATAACCATACTTCCTACATTCTCGGTATTATCTCTAATTCTGTGGGGGGCTGCCTGCTCATGGAACAGCAGAGCACGTCATGGGGTTTCATCACATCCAACATCCAACCTCCTTTCCGTTGAAACTGATTTTCCACAGTGTTTCTCAGCACCGACATAGAACTACCGCTTATGGAATGTGTGAATGACATTATTATGAGATATTTAAAGAGAGGGAAAAACACCGGAATAAAAGCCACCACGATCACTCAGTGTGTAAACAACAGCCTTGTTCTGCCGGGCGTGGTGGCTCACGCCTGTGATCCCAGCACTTTGGGAGGCCGAGGTGGGCGGATCACTTGAGGTCAGGTGTTCGAAAACAGCTTGGCCAACATGGTGAAACGCCGTCTCAAAAATAAAACAGAAATAAAAACAAAAACAAACAAACAAAAAAACAGCCTCGTTCAGACAACACTGACAGGACGAGTCGGAGATTTCTCCTTACCGGCTAACGTGGCGCCACCGTGTGGCAAGAATGTGAACAGTGTTTGCGTAGTTCATAGTATTTAATTGGTGAGCGTTGCATTATTCTAAAGTTGTATGCATAAAGTCAGACTTTATGAGTATCGCGTATCACACTATTTCTAATTCCTATCATTTGAATTGGGCCGATAGGGACCCCCTCCATGCCATATGCTGAGTGCTGGGATTTGGGTATGTGCTGGGCATCTGGACATGACAGGGCCCAGAGGAGGAGGGTCTCGAGAGGCTCCCGGAGGAGGTGACCCGTGAGGCAGATTTTGAGTTTCCCAAAGGAAGGCACAGAAGTGGACAGCAGAGAAGAGGGAGGAGGATGCTCCAGGCACCGAGCAGAGTAGAAAATGCCGAAACGTCACAGGATACAAGGCACTGGTGAAAGGCTGGGTGCTTAGCTGTAGTTTTGATCAGTGGTTAGACTCATGGGGTAGGGAGTAAAACCGTCTAGGTTCAAATTCTAATTCCACCACTTCCCAGTAGTGTGACCTTGAGCAAGTCATCAGCTCCCCATCTTATTTCCTTATGTCCTGAGAGGGGAGTGGAGGTGGAGCCGGGGCTAGAGAGGAGGGTCAGGGCTGGGTGAGGAATGGCATACGTACCACGAGAAGGAGCCTTTCTCCTGCAGGGGTGGAGGTCACTGGAGGACAGGCAGGAATACCAGTAGCAGGGTGGATGTTGGACTAGAAGAGAAAAACCAGAAACAGGGGAACTAGTTAGCAAAAGTCTCCCCTTCCTTCATGAATTCTACAAATACTGAATGCCCACACGGTGCCAGGGACTGTTCTCGGCATTAGAGATACTAAGACCACATAACAAAGACTGCTGCTCTCTGGGAGCCTACACTCTACTGGGGGGAGATAGGCAACAAAACATAGATAATACGAATCACAGTGTTTCAGGTAATGTGAAAAGCAATGGGAAAAAATAAAGCAGGGAAGGAGGATTAGAGAACGTGGGCGGGGTTGCCATTTTAGATAAGGTGATCAGTGAAGGTCTTGGTGAGGAGTAAAAGGCCTAAAGCAAGTGAGGGACAGAAGCGTTCCAAGTCCCAGGGAAGGCCTTCCAGGGACAGAGGGCAAAGGCTGAGGTCAGAGCGTACTTCGTGGGATCTTGGAAAAGCAAGGAGGCCAGCGTGACTGAGGCAGAATCAAGGCAGGCAGGGTGGGGGCTGGGAGCAACATCAGAGACATGGGGACGGGGCAAACTGTGTAGGACTGGGTTGGCAAACCTCATCTGTAAAGGGCCGGAAAGTAAACATAATATTTCAGACTTTGTGCACACGTGGTCTCTCTTATAACTGCTGAATGCTGCCCTTGTAGTGTGAAAACAGCCACAGGCCAAATGTAAAAGAATAAGCATGGCTGTGTTTCAACAAAACTTTACTTACAAAAATGGGTGATGGGTCAGAATGGCCTGCAAACCATAGTTTGTCAACCTTGTGTAGGACATTAGAGGCATTGAAGGTCTTAGTGTTACTTGAATAAGATGGAGAGCTATCAAAGGGTTTTGAGTGAAGAAGGCACACACCATAACTGATGTTGCATTAGGATCATTCTGGCCGCTGTGTGAGCATAGACTACATGGGGGCCCAGGGTGGAATTAGGGAGGACAACTCTATTGTTTATACTCTGAGTGATCTTGGGCAAGTCATGGGACCTCCCTGGCCTTCAGTTTCCTCTTTTGTAAATTGGGATAATAGTATAATAATACCTAGCTTATGCAGCTGTTGTGAAGAATAAACGAATCGATAAATGCAAAGCACATGGGAAGCGCCTGGCACACAGTAAGCACTATATATCTTAGCCATTTTTATTAATGTAGTCATTTAGACAAGATACAATGACGGCTTGAACCAGGTTATGCTGGCAGAAGTAATAAAAAGTGGTCTGATTCTGGACGTATTTTGAAGGTAGAGCAAACAGAATTTTCTGATGATTTGTATACAGGGTGGAAGGAAAGAGAGAAATTCAGGAAGTTTTCAACTTCTTTTGTCTGAGTAACTGGAAAAATGGACTTGTTCTTTACCTAGAAGAGAAAAGGTGTGGGAGGAATGAGTTTTGAGGGGAGCATGAAGAGCTCAGCGTTAGACAGTAGGATCTGTAAGTCTCATTCAGAGGCGAGCACATGGAAAGTTGAGATGAGAAAGAACCAGCAAAGACAATGGAGATGAGGTGAACAGCAAGGGAGGCAGAAACCCAGAAGAACATGGCATCCTGGAGTGCAAGAGAAGAAGGCATTGCAAGGAGGGAGGTGTGCATCACATTTGGACAGGTCAGGTAAGCTGAGGATAAGAATCACTGGGTTTAGCAATGTAGGAGACAGGAGCAGTTTTGGTGGACTGGCGGGTGTGCGAGGCTTAGTGGGAGTGGGTTTAACAGAGAATGGAAGCTGAGTGTTTGCAGAAAGCAAGTAGAAACAGTTGTTGGGGGAAATTGGCTGAAGAGGGAAGATGGGAAATGAGGGCATAACTGGAGCAAGCCGTGAGGTCCAGACAGTGTTGACAAGTGATCATGGAGCAACAGACATCAAGGGCTTGAAAGACGGGAAGAGGAGTCCAGAGGCATTTCTGATGAAGAGGACCTGGAGATTGTTGAGGTCTGCGGACTGAGGAAAAAGTCTAGGCTGGCTCCCAAGTTCCCGGTGTGTGTACCTCAGGGGGCTCTGGGGAGCAGCAACCCTTCTCTGTGCTGTGGTGGCATCCTGGGCGTGCTGCTTTTCCTGCGTGCATTGCACTGTCATATTGTTGATGAGTCTGCCTGCTATTTGAAGACTGTGCCACATCCCATATTTATCTCTGTGCAGCTGGCACAGAGCGAGTGCTTGGAAGTGTCTGTGGAACTCAGTGATGCAGCTCCGGGAAGGTAGCAGTTTCAGCGGTCTGGTCTTGACAAGACCGCGATTTCTTTCTTCCATGCCCCATGATAGAGCACATTTGTCCTGTTCCATCTGTCTGCATATCCACTGGCCTTCCTTTCCAGAGATGCAGATGGACTCATCTAAGATGCCATAACTCAACCATATTTAATATAGAAGCATGGTCGGCATTCCATCAGGATCCCAGAGCTGAGTATGGCAACCGGGGCTACAACCCACTCTTTCCAGTTGAGCCTCTGGAAGCCTGTTAGGTGTGCTTGTCTGGCGTCTGAGCTGTTGCATCCCTGTCCCCATATGACTGACCCTGAGATCTTTAAGAAGTTGAGTCAGCGGTTCTGAAACACTGCTGTGGCCCACTGGGCCTCCATGCCCAGAATCTTCCCCATGGACAATTCCATTTTCTGCTTTTTAACACAAGCCAGCCATCCAAGCTCCAGCAAGACAAACTTTACACAGATGAAAGGACTCAACACCTCTTGGTGCTGAGGAAGGGCTATTTTTATATTTTCAATGCTTTTTGGACTATTGGAGGCCTCAGAAATCCAGGCTCCTCTGAGCAGTCTCCTTAGACAACAGCCCCACCCCACAGTCCCCCTGTCCTACCTGACAATAAAAAACTGAGATGCATGGGTGGGACTGAGGGAGAAGCTGGTAAGCAACAGCAACACAAGGCAGTGAAGAGAGGGGACCTGGGAATGTGGCAGTGAAAAAAGTTGGCCGGCATCTCAGTGATGTGTGTGTGAGGGACCCAAACACTCAACCCAGATCACACTCTAAGGGAAAGGTGACAATTAAATGAAATGACATGGATACAGTGAAGAGCTCAGGGTGGGCAGTTAATAATTTTTAGCTGCCTTTCCTTTTACTATTTGAAATGTGCTTGTAAATTACAAAGTGACAGATGCTAGTTGCTAGGATAAGGCAGGTACCAGTCCAATGGACTAGACCAGTGCTTCTCAAACTCTAAAGTACCTAAGAAACAGCTGAGTCAGTGTAAGCATTACTTCCATTTTACTAATAAAGGGAACTGAGGCTCAGAAATGAACTGACTTGATTTGTGGGTTCTGTTTCAGCAGGTCTAGGATGATGACTGAGACCCTACAGTTCTAACAAGCTCCCAGGTGATCCCAATTCGTTGAACTCTTTGAATAGCAAAGGTCTAGAACAGTGGTCTTACTGAGGCTACTCATTCAACTGATCTAGTGAGATTTATAAAGTATGGGCTTTCTGCTCTTGTATTCCATCTACTGAATCCGAATTTCCAGTGGTTGAGCTCAGACATTTAAAGTTTTAATAGGCAAGCTAGATGACTCTAGTGTTCAGCCAGGACTGAAGACCACTGGCCTAAGGCCCGGTATTCTTTCTAATTCTGTGCTGCAGCTAATTCTGATTCATTCAATCAGTGATATTTGTTGAGCTTCTATTCTCTGCCAGGCAGTGAATTTGGCAAGGAGAACAAACACAATATCAGCAATGGCAGTGCATATGCTGAATGCTGGGCATGGGATGCCTGGCATGGAAGCCCAGGATAGCGGGTGTGGTGATTTAGCCAGCTTGATCAGTCAACGGCAAGGAAGGCTTCTCTGTGGGAGGTGAAGGTAGGACTGAGCTTAAAGAAGGAATAGAACCAAGTTAGAACAATAAGAAGAGCCATAAAATAACATAGCATGCTGGAAAAGACTTGAGTTCACTCAAGGGAAGGGTAAGTAACTAGCTAGAGAAGATATTAGGAACAAGATCATGAAGGGGTGCTAAGTTAGGAGTTTACTTTCATTCTGAATGCTAGGCTTTTAAGAAGACTGAATGTTGGCAATTAGCAAACACAAAATGAATGTTTGGCCTCAACATTATCATTAGTACGTTACTATTATTCTTATTACCAGGTTTGTGTTTTAGAAATATTATAGTGACAGTATGATAGAGAATGGGCTACAGGGGGCCTAGGCTAGAAACAGGGAATGTGGTCACAAACTATTATAGTAACCCTGTCAAGGAATGAGAAAGATGTGAAGGAGATAGATTTGGCAGGACTTGGAAGGCATGGTTCTTGCAGTAATGTAAACACATGTGCACGTAGCAGTTTGCCAATTTCTTTCAAATAATAAACTTGAGAAGGAGTCAGTGTAAGCATTACTACAATTTTACTAATAAAGGAAACTGAGGCTCAGAAATGAACCGACTTATTTACGGTCACATGACAAGCATGTGAGAAATTCTGGTCTACCTGACTTCACATCAGGCATTCCTTTTGCTGTCTTGGGCCGCCCTCCTGTAAGGTAGACCTAGACATCCTATATGAACACTGGGAAGGGTGGGGTAACCCCTCCTGGTTAGCATGTGGAATGTACTGGTGTGGCCTTAAAGGGCCCCTGAGGCTGAGCATGGTGGCTCATTTCTATAATCCCAGCACTTTGGGAGGCTGAGGTAGATGTATTGCCTGAGCTCAGGAGTTTGAGACCAGCCTGGGCAATATGGCAAAACCCCATCTCTACCAAAAATACAAAAAAATTAGCTAGGCATGGTGGTGCACACTTGTGATCCAAGCTACTCAAAAGGCTGAGTGGGAGGATTGCTTGAGCCTGGGAGGTGGAGGTTGCAGTGTGCTGAAACTGGACCACTCACTCCAGCCTGGGTGACAGAGCGAGAACCCCTCTCAAATAAATAAATAAAGGGACCCAGAGTTCGACAATTCTGTTACCATTAACTCCACATTCTGAGATATGGAACTAGGAGCCGGAGTCTCAACACTGGGATTTTCAGACAGTTTTGAGAAGAACCCATCAAGGGTGCCCAGCTTTTCCCAACACAATATTAGAGCTGACAGGGCACGAAAGCAAAGTAGCAACGGCAGTGCAGGTACTGGAGTGGCTGGCAGAGTTATCCTGCTCCAGCCTGGCCTTCGTCTCCGTTTCAAAGCCATGTCTGTTTCCTCACTCATTCCCCTCATTTCCCTCTTCTCCACCAATTAATTTCCACCTCTCTCTAATCTCTGCCTTCCCCCGGCTCCTCCTCTCAGGCTTCAGGTTTGCTCCCACCCCACTCATCCTTAAAGGACCGTCTCGTCTCAGTCCTGCCATATTCTCAAGCTACTGCCCTGCAGAGCTAATAACTCCACCTGCTTCACAGAGGAACAGAAAGGTTTAATCTAATTTTTACCTCTGTTGCCTACTGTCTCTGATTATCTCAAGTTCAAAGTTGGCCTTCTGATTACCGTGACTCTCTTTGAGAATTGATAATGGCTTATAAATGAATTCCTTTACCACACCTTTGTTCGTCTGATGTTTCATGGACTATCTCTTTGTAAATTTAGTTGTTTAATGTCTCATAATTTGGGGGATAGTGCATCAGTTAGGAATCTGGCTGCGATTAACTTTGGCTTAAACGTTTAACATAGACAGAGATGATACACATCAAATTATTTGTTTCACAGGCAAGAAGACAGGGAAAGGCGCTTGTAGGCTAGAGCAGCAGCCCCTTTATGTGGCTGGCAGTGTTCTAGGCCCCTCTGTCTTTTCATACTGTCACCTTTGGCATGTTGGTTTGTGGCCCAATGGCTGCAAGGTGGCAATGCATCTCCAAGCATCCTCCATGTAGGCAGAAGCAAGAAGGGCAAAGGGGAAAACAGGGCCTTGCCAGCCGACCCTGCCACTCTCTATCAAAAACACAAAAGCTTTCCTGAGTCCACACCCAGCAGAATTCTGCATGCGTCTCATTTCACACAGCCGCCTCCAGCTGGAATGTAGCTAAGGAGAAGTGTTTTGCATGGGCTGGGTCAGTCAACCAGCAGCATTGTTCATATATCCTCATACACATGGGGAAGGTTTTGCTTATGGTTTAGCTGTGTGAAAAAGAAGTTACAGCGATTGGTGTTTCAGATGTCAGGACCTGTATTAGGTGTAGCATAAATTCTGTCAAGTGAAGACTACCATCTCCCTTTTACAGATAAGGAAGCCGAAGATCAGAGAGGTAGAATAATTTATTCGAGCTTATACATCCTGAAGGAAATTATTTTTCTGCTAAAACGAACATAGATATTTTATGACTTAAACCAAAAAATCCCCACTAATTTTAGAGATAAAAACTGGTGACTGCACAGACATTCCACATGGCAGGGGTCTCCAACCCCCAGGCTGCAGACCCCTGTTGGTGGTGTGTTAGGACCCAGGTCGCACAGCGGGAGGTGAGCAGTGGGTGAGCATTACCGCCTGGGCTCCGCCTCCTGGTGTGAGCTCCTTGTGAGAATCCAAGTCATGCCTGATGACCTGAAGCGAAACAGTTTCATCTTGAAACCACCCCCAACCACCCTCCGTCTGTGGAAAAATTGTCCCTGGTGCCAAAAAAGGTTGGGGACCACTGCCATATGGGCTACACCCTCGACCCTCCCAAAGGAACACTTGCCCTTGTCTCACTGGGGTACTTCACTGGGAAAGTATAAGAAGCCCCCGCGGCCGCCCTCACATGCAGATAACGAGATACACACACAAAAAGTGAGCTTCCGCCGCAGGGCTTCAGGCCTGATGCAGTCTGTGATGTGAGGGATCTCCGGCACTGCCATGCTGATGAGTGGGAAATGAAGGGAACTGATGGGGTGTGCCCTGGGTGACAGGAGGGAGCCGTTCCCGAGGGAGCTGCAATGGTCAGGGAGGGCTTGGGGGACTGTCGGATAGGAGAGGGCTTTGAAAGGAAAACAAGCGTTGTACAAGCAAGAAGGAGATAGAAAGGGTATTCCAGGTGATGAGAAAAGCATGCCCAAATTTTGGAAGCTAGAAAGAGTCTGGGATACTCCAAGGACAGTGAAAAGACAGCCTGGCTAGAGGAAATGGGTCCTGAAGGAGAGAAATCACCCTGGAAACGAAATCTGGAGCTGGTTCCTGGGGGACGTCCCCTGAGATCCAACCTCTTCTGTTCTTTCTACCCACAGGTCCGGGATTACTCAGATATTATTTGCTCTGCAGACCTGAGCTGCCTCTGAAGGGGGCGGATTACACAGCCTTCTTCATCTCAGCCTACGTCCAGATGCAGCACAGAATCCTCACCACAAAGGGGCAGGCCAGCCCGACCTGGAAGGTGGGGCCTTTCCTGCCATTGGTGCCTGTGGCTTTGGGCTTGCATACTCAGTACAAGGTGGCACCTAACTGTAATGCCACCTGCTATGCCAACAGGACCATCCAGTAACTCAACCAAGGCACCACAGACTGCTGGGGAAAGGTCCTTACCGTTTTAAATAACAAGTCCAGGCCGAGTGCAATGGCTCACGTCTGTAATCCCAGCACTTTGGGAGGCTGAGGAAGGTGGATCACATGAGGTCAGGAGTTCAAGACCAGCTTGGCCAACATGGCAAACCCCGTCCCTACTAAAAATACAAAAAAAAAAAAAAAATTAGCTGGGTGTGGTGGCACACACCTGTAGTTCCAGCTACTCAGGAGGCTGAGGCATAAGAATTGCTTGAACCCGGGTGGTAGAGGTTGCAGTGAGCTGAGATCATGCCACTGCACTCCAGCCTGGGTGACAGAGCAAGACTCCATCTCACCAAAAAAATAAATAAATAACAAGTCCATCATCAGTTGGGCCCTGACCAAATGGGCTAGGGGACACAGTGGAAACAGGGCCCTGCCTGAAGACCTTCCGGAAGGGAAGGGAAGAGGAAGGGAGGGGAGGGGAGGGGAAAAGAGATTTAATTGACTCATGGTTCCACAGGCTGTACAAAAAGCATGGCTGGGGAGGCCTCAGGAAGCTTACAATCATTGCAGAAGATGAATGGGAAGCAGATATGTCTTACATGGCTGGAGGAGGAAGAAGAGAGAGTGAAGGAGAAGGCGGTACATACTTTTAAACAACCAGATCTCATGAGAACCACTATCAAGAAAACAGCAAGGGGGAAATCTGCCCCCATGATCCAAACCATATCACCTGTCCGTATTATCTGTGTGTGTGTGTGTGTGTGTGTGTGTGTGTGTGTGTGTGTGTGTGTGTGTGATGGGGTCTCACTGTTGTTTAGGCTAGAGGGCCGTGACCATAGCTCATTCACTGCGGCTTCATACTCAAGCAATCCTCCTGAGCTCGGGTGAGCCTCCGACCTCATCCTCCCGAGTAGCTAGGACCACATCTAGCTAAAATACCGAATTCTTGACTTCAGTTCCTTTTGTCATCATTTGTCCATTTCTCCTATCATCTTACAATTTTTTTGACTGAGGTTTCTACGTGGCTGAATTTGGTGGTTTTCACTAACCCAGAACACACACACACACACACACACACACACACACACACACACACACACTAAAGTTCTTTCCCTCACTGAAATTGGCAAGGAGGCATAAAGAAAACTGGAACCTAAAGACCCAGTGAGGAAGCGAAGTTCCACTTTCCACTGGAAACTGGTCTTTTACAATAATCCCATGGCAGAGGCTGGACCAGGCTGTTATTTTAGAGTTTTGAAAGTTGTCCTCCCTTTTTTTACCTGGCTCCTGGCCTGGGGCTTTAGGTGGGTGAGGCCTACCTCCATGAGAAAAATCCACAGTGAAAATGGTGTCAGTCAGAGGGTTCTGGAGTTGAGCTTAGCCTTCCTCCCTTCCTCACTTCAGAAGAGCTAAATGCATGCAGAAGTCAGGAATCTACTGCCCGAGGGGCCAGAGGTGGGCAAGGGCCTTCCTGTTCTAGGGCCCTTCCCCAAAAGGTGTTAGCTACGGGTGAAATCTCCACCTCCTTCCCAACCTCCATTATCCATTGCTTCCTTGGAACCAGGAGCCCAGAAACCTGCCAGCTCGGATGACCAGGACCCATGTTTGAGAGGCATAAATTTGGTCCTTTGGATCCTTCAAAAGTGTACTATATTTGTCACTCCCTGTAGACACCCTCATGCAATAAACTTCATGCTCTGTCCATTGGTTCTTTTTCTCCAGCAGTTCTTTTTCTCTGAGTAATGCTTCAAAAAGGAAACATCAGATTCATTGTAAAGTTTTTTTTTTTTCAAACAGATTTCTTTCCCACACACCATGAATTTCTCATTGATTGGTTTAGTTAAAATATATAATGTATCTACAGGTAAGTTTTAAAAATTCCTTTTTGGAAGCATTTTTTAATACTCTGGTTTCCCTTTTTTGCATTTAAATACTTTCTCACATAATATTAACAAAAGGGTTAGAGTTCATTTTAACACATCCCATTAAATCAGGCAGGGCTTTTCAAGGTCTGGCCTATGAATTTCCTTATTTCAAGCACTGTTTAGTCCAGGTAAGTTCCAACAGAATTCGAGAATTTGGGACTGCCAGGTCAACTCTAGGTACTAGTTCCTGTCATTTCTTTAAATATTTGGGTATTCACATTTGTTCTCTTTGGTCATACTTACCCAACTAGACCTCTTTTTTGTTGAAATGTGAACTCTACTTCTAGTCTGTTAAAGTTTGTTGTTTTTCAGAACTTTGATTTTGAAGATGAATATGACGTTAACCTGGCCATCATGTACTACTTTTTCATAGTTAATTCCAAACAGAGCAGAACTCTGGGGATTAGTTCAATACAAACAATGTATTCTTCAGGATCTTTCTTTAAGTAAAGGAACTTTCTTGATGCTTACGCAGCTAAATACTGTCTTTTTGGACTACCAGCTCATGGTTATTTGTAATGTGGTACAGACCCCAGGGCCATCCCTAGGCAAAGGAAGCAAAACACATACCCACAATAGGCCTATGCAAGACACAGGGGACACACAGTAGAAACACGGCCCTGCCTGAAGACTTCAAAGCTTATTTCAAGAGATGGATTGATAATTAAATAGCAGATCATTTAAAAAGCCATAATACAGTTGTGTTTCCTGTACATAACTGTAAACGAATGTGAAAAGTGCTGTAAAATCACAGTGGGAGGTATTCATTCTTGCAGTGAGGAAGAAGGATGAGGATTGAGGAAGACTTCATAGAGCTTGTGAGTTTTGAAATGGGGTTTGAAGGATGAGTAAGAGTTTACTAGGCAGAGATGCATGGAAACAACATTCCAGGCAGCAGAGACAGCTAAAATAAATAAATAAATAAGTCTCAGGGTAAGGAAAAGGATGGGAATGAGGAGTGATTCAGGGTCACTACAGCACACAGCAAGCTTGTCCAACTCATGGCTCAGGACAGCTTTGAATGAGGCCAATGCAAATTAGTAAACTTTCTTAAAATATGAGATATTTTTACAGTTTTTTTTTTTTTTTTTTACCTTATCAGTTGTCGTTGTTAGTGTATTTTATGCGTGGCCCAAGACCATTTTTCTTCCAGTGTGGCTCAGGGAAGCCAAAAGATTGGACACCCCAGCATAGAGTATTTTGGGGTGACATGATGGGAGCTGGAGAATTATGTGGGGGCCAGAATTCAGAAGGCCTTGGACACTAGCTAAAGGCTTAGAGTTGCTCCTATTGGCCATGCACTCACCAAATGCGTTTGAGCCCCTCTTTTGGTTGTTAGATTGGATGGGCTCAATTTTCTGGCCCTCTGTCTCTAGAAAGAGCCACTGCTCTTCTATTGGGCCCACTATTTCTTCCCAGTCCTCTGATCCCCTTAGTGCTAAACAGATCTCAATATTTGCCTCAGGTATCAAGGCTCCGGAAACTATCAGGATTTAGAGGACACCGATCTTTTTCAGAAAGAGTTTTATATTCTCCCTATGGCCTTATACCCTACAGGCAAATGGCACCGATGTTTTGAACTTGGCCCAGTTGGGCCTTTTCTCACCTCAAGACAGGAGTATTAGATATTCAGTGTTCTGAATTTCGTACTTAGTTCTTAACCCATTTCCCATTTGCCCTGAGAAATAAGCGCTGGCAGCAAGCGGCCCTGTTTTTTGTAAACGGGGAATGGGTTAAGGATTTGTGATCACCACTGAATGAGGGCCAGAGCTCGTTGTCTTCCTGTTCAACTCGAGGTCACCTACCTAGATGAGAAAGAGCTGAAACTAAAAGTCGGGTCCCCTGACTCCCAATCTGTTACTCTTTCTGGTGTGCTCCAGCTTTTGGCTCTGCTTAGCCAATTACAGAACAGACAGAAGGTACTTGGCTGCCCCAAACAGGGCTAAAGGGCAGTTCTGTTCCCAAAATGGAATTCTGTTGCGCCTCAAGCCGGGCAGCATAATTTTATGTCTTTTTAACTCCCTTTCTTCTTCTGTAAAATGGGAGTTTTAATCCTTCAGCTACTCCTAAAATCAGGGATTGCGGCGTGGTGGGCTGTTCTGCAGCTGTTTTGTGATGGATAAGGGATGATGGATCTATGTTTAAGTAGTGGATTCTTAAGAGTCAGGAGTTGGAAGGAATCTTGGAGGTGATCTGTGGTGACAGGAGGCCTCCTCCAACAGACTGAACACGGAAGACTCCCTAGAGCCAGAGGACAAGGGTTTCCTTTTAGCAGTAAGCTTCCTGTCTTTGGAAATGCTCAAGCTGAGAATGGGTGTTCAAGCAGAGCCGAGGGGATTCCGCTGGAAGGGGCTTTCTGCACTGAAGTGGTGGCCGGCGGGAAACTCCAGGTTTCCAGCTCCTGCACAAATCCTTTCTAATGTCCATCCACTCAGGTGAGCTGGCAGGGCAGCAGCTGTGCAGTGTTCAGGGTCCCTTTATGTCAATCATCTTCATCCCGGATTACTAACAATAGTAACAACCGGCACCGTTTACTCCTCGACTATTAAGCACCATGCACTTTGCATAGCATCTTTATTTCATATCTCGAATCTTGGGAGGTACCTTGGATCACTGCGATCTCTACTTCTTAGATGAGGAAATAGACGTTTAAAATGTAGTCTACAGTCTCTCAAGGATGGAGCCTGGATCAAATTTAAGGTTATCAAATTCCACACACGTTTCTTAGCTTTTTTTTCAGCTCCCATTTCTGTCTTGCTCCAAAAAGGGGGAAGGAACTGCTGCGGAGCTCGGTTGCCTGCCTCCTAGGGAGGGAAGGTAGACCAGCCGTGGGGAGGCTGGGGCCCCTTCCGGGCGGGGCCTAGCGGTGGGCGGGGCCTGGCAGTGGGCGATCCCTGTCCGGGGAGGGGCCAGTCCGGGGCGGGGCCGACGGCCGTACTGGGGCCGGAAGTGGCCTGCGGGCGGAGAAGGGGTGGGCACGGAGTCCCGACGCTGTGTCCTGGGCCCTAAGGGCAGCGGCCTTGTCTTTAGACTCCAGAGCTCCCCACTTGTCGTGTTCTCGCCGCCGCAGGCTCCCAGGACGATGCTGCCCCGCCTACTGCTGCGCGCCTGGCCCCGGCGCCCCGCGGTTGGCCCCGGAGCCCCCCGTCGGCGCCTGAGCGCCGGCTCCGGGCCCGGCCAGTACCTGCAGCGCAGCATCGTGCCCACCATGCACTACCAGGACAGCCTGCCCAGGTGAGCCCGGCCTCCGGATCCCCGTCGCCCGCTGCCATCCCAGGATCGGCCCCAACCTGACTGCAGTCACTCATAACTGTTCTAGTGAACCCGCTCCCGCCCCGAAACCCCTACTGTGGAGGAGGCTGCCACATCCCCTCATATGGAAGTCTGGAGACTTTCAGAATCTCCTAGCACAGGAACCTCAGAACCCTCACATTCTCTTCCAGAACCCCTCGATGTTATCTCAGATTCTCCATCTTGAACCCTTCTCAGATTCCCTCTCCATTAACCTAGCTTCTAGCCAGCTATCCTGAGTCCTTCTTTTCTCCCTGAAAAATGCCAGATCTGCTTATCTCCAGCAGTGCTGTAATCCCTCGACTATGGTGTGTCCTGCAGTACTTTAATGGCTGCCTCACATTCCTGCCCGGAATTTGGGTAGGCTGATTCCTGACACATCTTGGTTACCATTCCTCAACTTCTCCCCGCACCGCCTTCACCCCTGTCACTCAGGACCCTCAACCCCACCCCCCATTTCTCCCGTACTCTGTTCTTTCACCCCCTCCATCAGCCCCCACAAGCACAGCCCGAAAGTGTTCACCCTTGCCCTCAACTGACCCTCACCCATGTTTTTAAATCTTTAACCTCGTAAGTCCAGTCTTCACCTGGAAACTTTTCACTCCCTCGCAGCCCTCCTCAACACGTTCTTCCCTCTAAAACATCTTTCCTCACCCGCAGTACCCCTTGAAAGTGCAGCTCACCCTCACAGAATTCTAGACACCACCCTCAGTACCCGGTCCACAGTCCATCATACTCAGATCCAGAGCCCACTCAAATTGTCTCTCCTCCTCACCATGGGCTACCCGGCCTTGGAAACATTTCACCTAGAATCGACTTCCCCTCTGAAAATAGCCTTAGTAAATCCTCTCCTGTTTCCTCCACCAGTACTTTCTTAAATCCGGCTTCCAGTTCCCCCAGCCTTCGTCTGAGTTGCCAGGTGTCCTTCAATTTTAGAAATTTTCTTCGCCCTTTAAACCAAACCTGAACTAACTTCTAACTTACTGAGTAACTCAGTTCCTGGAGCCAAGTTCAAAATTTGTCTGAAAGACCCTTCTCACCTTCTTTCTCACCAAACTGCCCTGAGGGATTCCCCACACTCCAGGAGCTGTAGGCCAGGCTTCTTCCCCACATGGGAAACAAACATCGTGTCACAGGCCTCACCCCAGCTGTGGGGTTACTGTTTTTCTCTGCATCCGGGACCACTTAACCCAGTGTCATCACTCCACACCCCAACCCTCTCAGGAAGATGGAGTGATTCTTGTGAAATGACATTTTGTGCAGACATCTAAGACAAACGAAAATGAGATTATCTACACTTGGCAAGAGGGAGGAAGAAAAAGGGACTTTGTGCCTGTGGGATAGGCCTGGGACAGGCTTCCTCCCTGTCAGCCTGTTGTTATGAGCTGAGCCATTATGTGGGTGAAAGGTGAGGACTGACAGAACCTGTCTTCACTTGCCAAGTTCAGAGTCAGGTGGTCATTGACTTTCAGGCAGGCCTGGGCCCCACCCAGGTTTAAGATCAGAGGGATTTTCTGCATTTTAGAATTGGAAAGCGGAAAGAATATTTAAGATCATTTATTCCAACCCCATCCACAGCTCAGTCTGTAGGAATCTGGAGGTTCCAATTCAAATAGTACCACTAGTCACCCATGTATAACCTTAAGCAACCAACCTCCCCCAGACGTCCATTACTTTATTTGTAAATTGGAGTCAGATGAGAGATGAGATTCCTCTCTCTCTCAGATTCTAGACTGGTAAAATGTATAATCTTTCACACTTACTCATTGATGTCACACTTGATGAAAAGTCCTGACTTCGAGGTCTGGTAGAATGTAGTTTCAGATTCTGGATCTGCAACTCTTTTTTTTGAGACGGAGTCTCGCTCTTTCGCTCAGGCTAGAGTGCAATGGCACGGTCTCGGCTCACTGCAAACTCTGCCTCCCGGGTTCTAGTGATTCTCCTGCCTCAGCTTCCGAGTAGCTGGGATTACAGGCGCACGCCACCATGCCCGGCTTATTTTTGTATTTTTAGTAGAGACGGTGTTTCACCATGTTGGCCAGGCTGGTCTCTAGCTCCTGACCTTGTGATCCACCTGCCTTGGCCTCCCAAAGTGCTGGGATTACAGGCGTGAGCCATCACGCCCAGCAGATCTGCAACTCTTAACTATAACTTTGGGCAATTATGTTAACTTCTTTGAGCCACAGTTCATTTTGTTTTTTTTTTTTGAGACAGAGTGTTGCTCTGTCGCCCAGCCTGGAGTGCAGTGGCCCTATCTCGGCTCACTGCAACTTCTGCCTCCCGGGTTCAAGGGATCCTCCTACCTCAGCCTCCCAAGTGGCTGGGATTATAGGCATGTGCCACCATGCCCAGCTAATTTTTGTATTTTTAGTAGAGATAGAGTTTCACCATGTTGGCCAGGCTGATCTCAAACTCCTGGTATCAAGTGATCTGCCTGCCTGGGCATCCCAAAGTGCTGGGATTACAGGCGTGCGCTACCTCACCCAACCTGAGCCACAGTTCTTACCTGCAGGTAGGAATAGCAACACACAGTTCTTAAGGTTATTGTGAGACTAGACTGAGATAAGGTGCCAAAGACAGGGAACCATCAGGATTAGTCGCCTTAGGGAATGACTAGTCCTTTTGTATTAAGTGTGCCAGCTGTCTCCCTCCCTCTTCCTGTTCCTGACTTGTCAGTCCTGCTTTTTTTTTTTTCCTTTGTGAGACGGGATCTCACTCTATCACCCAGGCTGGAGTGCAGTGGTATGAACAAGGCTCACTGCAGCCTCAACCTCCTGGGCTCAAGCCGTCCTCTCGCCTTAGCCGCCCAAGTAGTTGGAACTACAGGTACATGCCACCACACCTGGCTAATTTTTGTATTTTTTGTAGAGATGGGGTTTTGTCATGTTGCCCAGGCTGATCCTGGACTCCAGTGATTCCCCTGCTTCCGCCTCCCAAAGTGCTGGGACTACGGCATGAGTTGCCGAACCCAGCCTCACTGCTGCCTTTTAATCATGAACTCTGTTTCCTCTAAGAGCCCTTGCACTATCATTTGCTTGTTTCTTAGGGATTATGTTTTATTCTTGGCTCTTTTTGGAGTGTGGTAAAATATACACAACACATTTTGCCATCTTAACTATTTTTAGGCTTGTAGTTCAGTGAGATGTTATTTTAAAGGGTTATATTTATGTTTACCTCAGAATATAAAACTGCAAGTCCTGAGGACACAAATCGTGGATCAGCTTGATCTCAATCACATGATTAATTTGATAAGCATTTATTAATGTGGATTGGGAGAAGAGTCATGGTGAGGAGCCTGCAGTATAGTGGGGGAGACTTGACAGATAAACAGGGTATAAAGAACTAAGTGGGAAGGAGCATCTTAATGGTTGTTAAGCTCATGAGCCAAGAGTCAGACCTGATTTTCCTTTTTCTATTTTTTTTTGAGACTGAGTTCGCTGTCACCCAGGCTGGAGTGCAGTGGCGCTATCTCGGCTGACTGCAACCTCCACCTCCCGAGTTCAAGCGATTCTCCTGCCTCAGCCTCCCAGGTAGCTGGAATTACAGGCGTGCACCACCACGCCCAGCTAAATTTTTTTTTGTATTTTTAGTGAAGATAGGGTTTCAACATGTTGGCCAGACTGGTCTTGAACTCCTAACCTCAGGTGATCTACCTGCCTAGGCCTCCCAAAGTGCTGGGATTACAGGCATGAGCCACCGTGCCCATCCCCAGAACCTAATTTTTCATCCCAGTTCCATTTACTAGCTATGTGGCCATGAGCAAGTCATCTCACCTAGAAATGGGAATAATGATATTATATGTGGCCATGAGCAAGTCTTCTCACCTAGAAATGGGAATGATGATATTAAAGCAATTAGTATAGCATCTGGTACATGGCAAATACTCAGTGGATATTCATAATTACTACAACTGCTTTCAACAGACATTTGTTGCATGCCTAGAATGTGCCAGAAGAGAACTGTTGTGTTGTGTGAATGACTTGGTGCCTGGGTAAGTACAGGAAGCTTCTCGGAGGAGGAGAACATTGGGTTGCTATTTGAAGTTTACCATGGGAGAGGAATCAGGGAGGATAGAGCAGCAGGTGCCAAGGATCAGAAGCCTGAAATACATGACATGTTCAGAATTGGGAGAAGTTTATAGGAGGCTCAGCCCAAAGTAAAGAATCATGGTGTAGGCCTTAAATTATTGGAATTGGCCCAGGGTGAGTGTGGGGAAGAGGGGCCCATTGTATCTTTTTAAAAAACAATGATCAGGCACCAAGTTAGGTCTATAATAGATTGGTAATAAATGCCAATTTCCTGTTGTTTTTCTTTTAATCCCTAAACATTTTAGGTGTCTTATTTAAGCCCAAGACATAATAGGCACGTTCTCTAGAATCCACGTAGGAGGCAGGTGAGGCAGTTTTCAGGGTACAGAGGGTAGCAGGTGGAAACAGTAATGCTTTGGGCCCCAGAAGCATGTCCTTCAGACTGATTGTCTTGACATCCGGGGTGACTTTATTCCTGAGCAACTCTGTGAAAACTATCCGAATTGTAACTAGAACATGTAAATATAGAAAAGGCTTTTTAGCTGTGTTCTGAAGAACAATAATATACCTACTGCTTGGAGGCCAATGGGACAATGATGGCAGGTGGCGGAGAGCAACATACACAGGAGAGAAATCTTTTTTTTTTTTTTAGAGAGAAAAAGAAACAGCAAAAGAAAGAAAAAAAGAAAGAAAGAGGACAAGAAAGAGGGAGAGAGAATGGGATTCTTGTTTTATTGCCCAGGCTAGAATGCAGTCTAAAAATGGGCATTAAAAACCTCTTTTATGCCAATAATTGTGCTTAACAATGGAGACAGGAAGCAATAGGGGATGAAAATAATAA
>CAUYQU010060334.1:0-18580 GCA_963574635.1 Cheracebus regulus
TGCTTTAATAAGTTAAATGGAAAGTTTTATGGGGTGTTTTCTTTTTTTTTTTTTTTTTTTTTTTTAGACAGAGTTTCACTCTTGTTGCCCAGGCTGGAGTGCAATGGCGCAATCTCGGCTCACTGCAACCTCCGCCTCCAGGGTTCAAGCGATTCTTCTGCCTCAGCCTCCAGAGTAGCTAGGATTATAGGCATGTGCCACCACGCCTGGCTAATTTTGTATTTTTAGTAGAGGCAAGGTTTCTCCATGTTGGTCAGGCTGGTCTCAAACTCCGGACCTCAGGTGATCCACCCACCCAAGAGATGTCCATCAGCTGGGCTTTGGGGCTCAACACCTATAATCCCAGCATTTTGGGAGGCTGAGGTCAGAGGATCCCTTGAGCCCAGAAGTTCAAGACCAGCTTGGGCAACAGAGGGAGATCCCATCTATACGAAAAAATAAATTAGCCAGGCATGATGGCGTGTGCCTGTAGTTCCAGCTACTCAGGAGGCTGAGGTGGAAAAATGGCTTGAGCTCAAGAGGTTGAAGCTATATAGTGAGCTGTGATTATGTGACTGTGCTCCAGCCTGGGTTACAGAGTGGGTCCCTTTCTCAGGAAAAAAAAAAAAAGGATGTTCATGCTCATAAGTAATTAGGTAAATATACATAAGACCAATGAGATAATGTCAGGCGTTTTGGGGTCCTGGAGTATACTTACAAAAATGAAAAAAAAAAGCTATAGTGGTTCACTTCATAAAGCAAAACCACATTTAATCTACTTCTTTTTATGTCGTATTTCCATTTATCAAATTTGTTTAGAGTAAGATAGACCAATAACGAAGACTTCTAATTAGTTTGTCAAGTCACATAATGAAGACTTTCAGGCATTTTTATGGAGTGTTATTACTATATGAGTTTAAACTTTTATATCTAAATTGATTTTCTTGGTATAACTATCTTTCACACACCTGTAGCTAAGAAAGAGTATAACCTGTTTTTTGAGTCAGGGTCTCGCTCTTGTCAGCCAGGCCAGAGTGCAGTGGCAAGATCATGGCTCACTGCAGCCTCAAATTCCTGGGCTCAAGCAATCCTCCCACTTCAGCCTCCTGAGTAGCTGGGACTAGAGGCATCCATCACCATGCCTAGCTAAGATTTTCTATTCTTTGTAGAGATGATGTCTCACTATGTTGGCCAGGCTGGTCCTGAACTCCTGGGCTCAAGTAGTCCTCCCACCTCAGGCTCTCAAAGTGCTGAGATTATAGACAGGCATGAGCCATTGTGCCCAGCTGCCTATTTTCATTTGTACTGGGTACCGAGTGTGATGGCTTATGCCTATAATCCCACCTCTTTGGGAGTCCAAGATGGGAAGGTCACTTCAGGCTAGGACTTTGAGACCAGCCTAGAAAACATAGCGACACCCTGACTCTACAAAAACTAAAACTTGAAAAAATCGCACTGTTATGTTAATTTCATGTAGTATGTGGGTTTATTGTTTCACATAGAGATTAAAATGGCTTCCAGAGGAAAGACAGAGACAAGCAAATTAAAGCAGAATTTAGAAGAACAGTTGGATAGACTAATGCAGCAATTACAAGATCTGGAGGAATGCAGGTAAGAGTTTAATTGTATGTTGTTAAGCTGTAAAATTGCTTTCTTTCTTTTTTTTTTTTTTTTCCAGATGGCTCTGTTGCCAGGCTTGAGTGCAATGGTGCGATCTGGGATCACTGCAACCTCTACCTCCCAGGTTCAAGTGATTCTCCTGCCTCAGCCTCCCGAGTAGCTGGGACTAGAGGCATATGTCACCATACCCAGCTCATTTTTGTATTTTTATTAATTTATTTTTTTGGAGGTTGAGTCTTGCTCTGTCACCCAGGCTGGAGACAGTGGCACTATCTTAGCTCACTGCAACCTCCGCCTCCCAGGTTCAAGCATTCTCGTTCCTCAACCTCCTGAGTAGCTGGGACTACAGGCGCACACCACCATGCCTGGCTAATTTTTTGTATTTTGGTAGAGACAGGTTTCACCATGTTACCCAGTCTGGCTTTGAACTCCTGAGCTCAGGCAATCCGTCCACCTCGGCCTCCCAAAGTGCTGGGATTACAGGCATGAGCCATCACGCCCAGCCAAAATGGCTTTTTTTCTGCAGCTAGCTCCATGGATGCAGCCCCATGTGTGATTCTGCATTCCCCTGTAGTGTTCTTCACAGTGCTTTGTCTAGTAGAGAAGTAAACTCATTGCAGGCTTTGGAGTCACAGAGGCTGGGATATGAAAGTCATTCAATTAATGACCGAGTGCATGTGAACTTGGGCAAAATACTTAACCTTGAGGTTGAGGTAGAAATAACACCTACCTTATCTTTAGTATTTAAAACAGCCCTGCCTGCTGTCAGGCTGAGAAGGTACTACTTGAACTTCTGGAGTGTAGTTTCAGCCTCACTTGCACAAAGGACAACTTTTTTTTTTTTTTTTTTTTTTGATACAGAGTCTCGCTGTGTTGCCCAGACTGGAGTGCTGTGGTGAATCTCAGCTAACTGCAACCTCCACCTCCTGGGTTCAAGCGATTCTCCTGCTTCAGTCTCCTGAGTAGCTGGGATTACAGGCATGCACTACCACCCCCTCCCACGGCTAATTTTTGTATTTTTTTGTAGAGACAGGGTTTCACCATGTTGGCCAGACTGGCCTCGAACTCCTGACCTCAGGTGATTTGCCCACTTCAGCCTCCCAAAGTGCTGGGATTACAGGTGTGATCTAAGGCACCTGGACTTATAATGTGGTCTCTTTTAGTATGCCTTGTTTTGGTAAAAGAAAAATGTTTAATTATCAAAGTAACCATATTGTAGGAAAATGCCCATACTGCTACTATGTGAACACATTCATTGTTAGCATTTTGATATTTCCCTTCAGCCTTTCTCTAATGTACAAGTACAAAGATTGCATTTTTCACTTGGAACTCTATATTTTTCCATATTACAATGTTCACCTACTTCAGAGAGGAACTTGATACAGATGAATATGAAGAAACCAAAAAGGAAACTCTGGAGCAACTAAGTGAATTTAATGATTCACTGAAGAAAATTATGTCTGGAAATATGACTTTGGTAGATGAACTAAGTGGAATGCAGTTGGTAAGTATAATGTATAGGTGACAGAGGCCTGACTTTGTTTTTTGTTTTGTTTTGTTTTGTTTTGTTTTGAGACAGAGTCTTACTGTGTCACCCAGGCTGGAGTGCAGTGGCACAGTCTTGACTCAGTGCAACCTCCACCTCCTGGGTTCAAGCAATTCTCCTTACTAAGCCTTCCGAGTAGCTGGGATTATAGGCGCCTGCCTCCACACCCAGCTAATTTTTATATTTTTAGTAGAGATGGAGTTTCACAATGTTGGCCAGGCTGGTTTTGAACTCCTGAGCTCAAGTTATCTCCCCACTTCGGCCTTCCGAAGTGCTGGGATTATAGGCATGAGCCACTGTGCCCAGCCAGTTCTTTTTTATTTTTTTTGAGTCAGGTTCTCTCTCTGTCACCCAGGCTGGAGTGCAGTGACACGATCATGGCTCATTACAGCCTTGTCCTTCAAGGCTCAAGTGATCCTCCTGCCTCAGCCTCCCAAAGATTATAGGCATAAACTACCATACCCAGCTTTTTTATAAGTATATTTCAAGCCGGGTGTGGTGGTGCCTGTTGTAATCCCAGCTACTCCAGGGGCTGAGGCATGCTGCAGAAAGATTGCTTAGAGCCCAGGAGTTCAAGACCAGCCTGGGTAACATAGTGAGACTCCCATCTCTAAATACAAAATAATAATAGTAATAAATTAAGTATATTTCTGATAGAAAACATACCATGTTTTATGTTTTGGGTGTAACTTTTTTTTTTTTTTTTTTTTTTTTTTTTATACAGTCTTGCTCTATCACCAGGCTGGAGTGCAGTGGCACGATCTCACCTCACTGCAACCTTCCCCTCCCTGGTTGAAGCAATTCTCCTGCCTGAGCCTCCCAAATAGCTGTGACCACAGGCACGCACCACCAAGCCCAGCTAATTTTTGTATTTTTAGTAGAGACGGGGTTTCACCATGTTGGCAGGATGGTCTCGATCTCTTGACCTCATGATCCACCCACCTCAGCCTCCCAAAGTGCTGGGATTACAGGCTTGAGCCAGCACACTTGGCTCTTTTTTTTGAGACAGAGTCTTGCTCTGTTGCCCAGGCTGGAGTACAGTGGCGTGATCTCAGCTCACTGTAACCTCTACCTCCCAGGTTCAAGCTATTCTCCTGCCTCAGCCTCCTGAGTAGCTGGGACCACAGGCGCAGGCCCCATGCCTGTCTAATTTTTGTATTACCAGTAGAGATGGGGTTTCACCATACTGCCCAGGCTGGTCTTGAACTCCTGGACTCATGATCCATCCACCTCAGCCTCCCAAAGTGCTGGGATTACAGGCGTGAGCCACCGTGACTGGACTTTGTCTTTTTTTTTTTTTAAAGAGACAGGGTCACCTAGGCTAGAGTGCAGGGGAAGTGCTTTTCACCCCTCAGTCTTTCAAGTAGCTGGGACCCTGGGCATGTGCCACCACACCTGGCTATTTAAAAAAATTTTTTTAGAGACAGAGTCTTGCTACATTGCCGAGGCTGGTCTCAAACTTATGGGCTCAAGCAATCCTCCTGCCTTGGCCACCCAAGGTGTAACTTCTACATGAGTGTCTGCTTCTGCATAAACAACATATCCTTCCAGATCTTCATCTAGTTATGTAATTGCTTCCAGTGACAGGAACCAGTAAACCTTGATAAAGATTAAAGAGCCATCCATCCATCAGTTATTGCAGTGTCTGATTTGTTCGACTGTTTTGGTTAGTTTTTGCCTTCTTGTGTTTCTAGGCTATTCAGGCAGCTATCAGCCAGGCCTTTAAAACCCCAGAGGTCATCAGATTATTTGCAAAGAAACAACCAGGTCAGCTTCGGACAAGGTTAGCAGAGGTAAAGTTTCTTTAAATTGATTCAGTTGCTGTGTGCGTTTCATTTCCTAGGCCAATTCATTATGATATCCTATGGCTTAAAAATTGGTCAGTTGATTTTAGAGCCACAACTGACAATTTTCTGACAAAATTAGTAGTTAGAGCAATTATGATTGATAAGAAATGTAAGGCTTTAAACAATATATGGCAGTTTAAATTGCTACTGACCACTTCTACCTGGACTCCACCTTTAATGTTTTACCATTTACTTCTGGAGCTCTAACTTGAAATCACACTGAGAATTCATTAGCAGCATTGCTTGTATGCATGTGTGGCCTATCTCATCTAAGAACTTCAAGTGCCTTTATGAACCTGATACTTACAGAAGTCTGCTTATAGGCTTTTTTGTTTGTTTGTTTGTTTTGGGATGGGATCTTGTTCTGTTGTCCAGGCTGGAGTGCAGTGGCACCATCTTGGCTCACTGCAACCTCCGCCTCCCGGGTTCAAGCGATTCTCCTACCTCAGCCTCCTTCAGTCCCTAGCTGGGACTACAGGCGCACACCACCATGCCTGGCCAATTTTTGTATTTTCAGTAGAAATGGGGTTTCAACATGTCCAGGCTGGTCTTGAACTCCTGACCTCAAGTGATCCATCTGCCTTGGCTTCCCAAAATGCTGGGATTATAGGTGTGAGCCAGTGCGCCTAGCCTTTTGTGTTTTTTGTTTTGTTTTGTTTTTGTTTTTGTTTTTGAGATGGGGTCTTTTTCTGTTGCCCAGGCTGGAGTGCAGTGGTGCAATCTTGGCTCACCACAACCTCTTCCTCCCGGGTTCAAGCCATTCTCCTGCCTCTGCCTCCCAAGTAGCTGGGCCTACAGGTGCACACCACCACACCTGGCTAATTTTTGTGTTTTTCATAGAGACAGGGTTTCACCGTGTTGGCCAGGCTGGTCTCAAACTCCTAAGCTCAGGCAATCCACCCACCTCAGCCTTCCAAAGTGCTGAGATTACAGGTGTGAGCCATTGCACCATGCCTGGACAAGTTATTTTATTCATCCCCCTTGTGCCTAGGTTTCTCTGTCTGCAAAAAGGTGACAATGATAGTCCCTACCTCTTATGGTTGTTATGAGGATTAAGTGAACTAATAGGCATAAAAGTGCTTTGAATAGTTCTGATGTATAGCACATGCTATTGTTTCAGGTGGAAGGGGTGATATTTTACTAGATAATTTATTAGAACTGCATTTAACATGTATTTATTTATTTATTTTATTTTATTTTTGCTTTTCCGTAAGGATATTCATACTGGATAAGCATTTAACATTTCTATCATATTTGCCTTGGATTATTTCTGTAGATCTTGACAATATTAATCAGAGGATTTTTTTTAAATAGTAGGTCTGAAAAGCTATATTTTGTATATAGAATGTTTTTCACTTAAGTAACGTATGCGTTGCATTCATACATTTTAGATGGATAGAGATCTGATGGTAGGAAAGCTGGAAAGAGACCTGTACACTCAACAGAAAGTGGAGATACTAACAGCTCTCAGGAAACTTGGAGAAAAGGTACCAGTATTTAATGTATTAGGTACAAAGAAAAAGTATGAATTTTTGTACAGAACATCTTGATCTATGGTCTAGTTTGTGGTCCTAAGACGTTTTTTTTTGTTTGTTTTTTGAGACGGAGTTTTGCTCTTGTCACCCAGGCTGGAGTGCAATGGTGTGATCTCGGCTCACTGCAACCCCCGCCTCCCGGGTTTAGGTGATTCTCCTGCCTCAGCCTCCCAAGTAGTTGGAATTACAGGCGCCCACCACCATGCCTGGCTAATTTTTGTATTTTTAGTAGAGACAGGGTTTTGCCTTGTTGGCCAGGCTGGTCTTGAACTCCTGACCTCAGGTGATCCACCCGCCTCAGCCTTCCGAAGTGCTGGGATTACAGGCGTGAGCTACCATGCCCAGCCTCCTAAGACATTCTTAACTGGTTTCTAGAACCTCCTGTAACATTTACTCACTCAACTAGACTTTGTTTCATTTTATTTAGCTGACTGCAGATGATGAGGCCTTCTTGTCAGCAAATGCAGGTGCTATACTCAGCCAGTTTGAGAAAGTCTCTACAGACCTTGGTGAGTGCCCTCATATTTCTGAAAGCTGGTCATATGCTATTGCTCCAAATTGATAGAGAGTGTGGTTGAAATAATATAATAACCTTTTCTTGAAGAACTTAAGAGTGAAACCAGAATTGTTTTGTTTATATATCCATTGTTTTGGTTTTATTTCCCAATATTAAAAATAAATTAATGCAGCCTAATGTTTTTAAAATACTTGTCAGGTAGATGTAAATATAACAGTAAACTAAAATTATATGCTTGAGGCCAGGAGTTCTAGACCAGCCTGGGCAACATGGTGAGACACTGTCTACAAAATTAAAAAGAAAAAAATTAGCCAGGTATAGTGGCATGCACCTATAGTTCTAGCTACTTGAGAGGTTGAGTCAGGAGGGTCACTTGAGCCCAGGCATTTGAGGCTGCAGTGAGCCAAGATCATGCCATTGCTACAGCCTGAGTGACAAAGCAAGACCCATCTCCCCCCACAAAAAATTTTTAAAATAAAATTTTACATATTCTGTTTCATAGCTAGAGCTGGAGTAAGGATTTATAACAAATTCGTCCCCCTTTATAGCTGGATCGTTTGTGCAGAGGGGAGGAAACGGGGATGGCAATGGAAGCGCGTAGGGGTTAATATACTGATAATGGAAGCTAATTATATTTTTTGTTTTAATGTCTATGTGATATATTTTTCTCACTTTACCAGGAATTGTAACTGCACTTGAAATAATCTTTTTTTTTATTATGTGTCTTTCTTCTTAGGCTCTGGAGACAAAGTCCTTGCTCTGGCAAATTTTGGGGTTGAAAAAACAAAAAAATGACATGGTGCGGAAGCTTGTAACATAGATCACATTCTTATTGTAAATGGTGTCTTTCCTCTGGGGATTTTCAGTTATGCAAAGAAATGAAGAGATTCTGGAAATGCATCAATAACCTAAGAAAAAGTGACATAAAAGTATACTTATGGCTTGTGTTTATGCTCTTCATCATTGTGCATTGTGTGGGGTTACCTGCTTGAGTGATCCTGAAATTGCTGTGACAGGGACTCACTGAACTCTACTCCTTGTGATTTGTCTAAAAGAGAAAACAAAGTGGACTTGGTTTTCATTAAGGCTATTTGTTTTTAAGTGTTGATAGCGAATGAAAAGATGTGTAATAATGATATTTTTCTGCTTATAACTTATCCCCATTCATTGAACAGTGAAGCAAGCTCAGTAGACTTCATATGTGTTCATAGAATTTTAGAGTTCCAAGGAATCTTAGAAATCATTTCTGTTTTTACAAACAAGGAAACTGAGGTCCAGAAGGAGCAAGTGACTTGCTTAAAATTACATTAGAGAGCTAATGGTAAAACTCAGGTGTCCTGGCTCCCAGTTTAGTATCTTGAATTTTATTTCTGTACCATTTTATAAAAAATAACACTATTTGTGCAAGTCAGTGTTTTTGAAAATTCAGTGTCCCAATAAAAAGTTGACTGCACATGAAGGGACCATCCCCCAGCCTGTAAGCTGTCTGTATGAATGGGGCCCCTTGTATCTCAGAATTTTGAGGTTGGAACAATGGGAGCCCTGTTGAGCGTCTCCTAAAGTGACTTACCAGCCTGGTTGTTTCACCAGGGAAGCAATAGGACATGGCAGCTCGAGGCCCTCCCTGTGTGTGACCTCTTGTCACACTCAGAGGGTGGTAACTTTCAGCTGTTATCTACTCTTCAGTTTTTGGAGAAACACAAAATAAGAGGAAAAGCAAATTTCTCTCCTGAGTATTTACATGTCTCTGCATGCTCAAATATGTGGATATGTCCATATGCGTGTATATTAGCTTATTTCTGAGGCTCTGGCCATTTTATATCCTTTCATGTGCTTCTCTTTTTTTTTCCTTCTTTTTTTAACTAAGTATTCTGGGGATCATGTGCTTCTCAATATTTTTTCTTTGTACTTTATACAAATTAAAAGCATTTTTAAAGCTTCTTCTATACTGTAAACTACTAGGTGCTTTGCCAACCAGACAGATTAGAGGACCTCAGCTACACTGATGCCTTATTTGGAACTTTTAGTGGTTTTTTTTTTTTAGATGGAGTTTTGCTCTTTTTGCTCAGGCCCGACTGCAGTGGTGTGATCTCGGCTCACCACAACTCCACCTCCTGAGTTCAAGCGATTCTCCTGCCTCAGCCTCCCGAGTAGCAGGGATTACAGGCATGTGCCACCATGCCTGGCTAATTTTGTCATTTTAGTAGACACAGGGTTTCTCCATGTTGGTCAGGCTCATCTCGAACTCCTGATCTCAGGTGATCCACCCGCCTTGGCCTCCCAAAGTGCTGGGATTACAGGCATGAGCCACCTCACCCGGCGGGTTATTTTTTACGTATTGGTTTATGACTGTCAAAAACTCAGGCTGGGTATGGTGGCTCATACCTGTAATCCCAGCACTTTGGGAAGCCAAGGTGGGTGGATCACCTGAGGTCAGGAGTTCGAGACCAACCTGGCCAACATGGTGAAACCTCGTCTCTACTAAAAATAGAAAAATTAGCCAGGCGTGGTAGCGCATACCTGTAACCCCAGCTGCTCAGGAATCTGAGGCAGGAGGATCGCTTGAACCTGGGAGGCGGAGGGTGAGTGAGCCGAGATCACACCACTGCACTCCAGCCTGGGGGACAGAGCAAGACTCCATCTCAAAAATCAAAATTAAAAACAAAAAAACTCACTGAAATTGTGACAACCCAAGAAAAAGCAACTTACCTGCTATTCATCTAAGGCTTTATGGTCGATCCTTACTTCATTTTTCTGTATTTATTTTAAAGGAGGTGAAATTCATATATCATAAGATTCACCATTTTAAAGTGTACAGTTCAGTGGCAGAACATTCCCAGTGTTGTGCAGCCATCACTACTCTCTAGTGCCCGAACATTCATATCACCCCCAAAGGAGGCCCTATAGCTATTAAGCAGTTATTCCCCAGTCCCTTCTCCTCCGTCTGCTAACAGCCACTAATCTGCCCCATCTTTATGGATTTACCTATTCTGGATATTTCATATAAATGAAATCACAAGATACGTGGCCTTTTTAATGTGTCTGGCTTCTTCCGTTTAGCATAATATTTTGTTTTTTTGGTACGGAGTTTCACTCTTGTTGCCCAGGCGAGTGCAATGGCACAATCATCAATCTTGACTCACTACAGCCTCTGCCTCCCAGGTTCAAGCGATTCTCCTGCCTCAGCCTCCCAAGCAGCTGGGATTATAGACGTGCTACCATGACCAGCTAATTTTGTATTTTTAGTAGAGATGGCATTTCACCAGGCTGGTCTTTTTTGAGATGGAGCCTCACTCTGTCACTCAGGCTGGAGTGCAGTGGCGTGATCTTGGCTCACTGCAACCTCCTCTTCCCGGGTTTAAGCAAATCTCCTGCCTCAGCCTCCCGAGTAGCTGGGATTATAGGCATGTACCACCATGCCTGCCTTCTTTTTGTATTTTTAGTAGACATGAGGTTTCACCATGTTGGACCTCGAACTCCTGACCTCAAATGATCCACAAGCCTCAGCCTCCCAAGGTGCTGGGATTATAGGTGTGAGCCACTGTGCCCAGCCATCATCATATTTTCAAGGTTAATCAATATTATAGCATATATCAGTACTTTATTCCTTTTTACAGTTAAATAATAATTCATTGTATGGATATCACATTTTGTTTAATCCAGTATCGATGATTTGGGTTGTTTCCTTCTTTTGACTATTATGAATAATGCTTCAATGAACATTTATCTACAAATATTTGTTTGAATACCTGCTTTCAATTATTTTGAGTGTATATCTAGGAATGGAATTGCTACATTTGTTTTTTAAGCCATAGAAGTTTCTTCCCATCAGCTGGGCATGGTGGCTTATGCCTGTAATCCCAGCACTTTGAGAGGCCAAGATGGGCAGATCACAAGGTCAGGAGTCTAAGACCAGTGTGGCCAATATAGTGAAACACCGTCTCTACAAAAATTAGCTGGGCGTAGTGGTGGGAGCCTGTAGTAGCTGAGAGGCAAGAGAATCGCTTGAACCTGGGAGGTGGAGGTTGCAGTGAGCTGAGATCATGCCACTACACTCCAGCCTGGGCGACAGCCCGTCTCAAAAAAAAAAAAAAAATTGTCTTACTTTAAAAGTGGCCTAGTTTGCGTTGCATAACAAGACATTGACAGTCACAGCTGTGTGACCTTTTGTGGCTTACTTAAACTTTTTGAGCCTCCTTTTCTACTCAATGGGGATAAAAGAACCTACCTCATAGGATTATCATGCATTCCCCTCTTTGTTAATGCAGATACAGTTTTTACTCGGAAAGCTAAGTCACCATTTAACAGCCCTCCTAAGCACCATTGGATAGATTTTGTTTCATAAATTTGGTATTCATTCAGAAAAGGTAGTTGAAAAGTGAGTAAATTCTATGCAATTATGTGTTTCTCTTCCACTTTTTGCTACATTTAAAATCTAGATGTTCAGATGTCTTTGGAGGTTACAGACAGCAATAATGCTAAGGCAGCTAACTTTTCAACAGTCTTGTGTCAGGCTAACATTTTGGTGAAAAGAATTCCTGTATTTCTCAAATAACTAAAGCTGAAGCAGAAATAAGTTTCAATGAGCAAGTGTCCAATTGGGCCATTGAATGAAATCTAGTGTTTTAAACAACTCTGATGTTTCAGTGTTTTGTTTTCTTTTGATCCTGTGAGCAGTAAGACATATGTTAGGTGGGTGGCAAAGGAAGAAATCCAGTAACACAATGAGGAATTGTTGCCAGGAAGAGGTGGACTTGCAACAAATGAGTTGTTAACTTTGATTTTCAGATCTTCTACTGAAGACATTAAACATGGAATGGTCATCTTTAGAAAAATAAAAGACTATGCAACTCCACAATTGAAATGGTATCTTTTTACAGTGACTGATGGATAATTGGAAATTCTTAGAGAAAAAAATCAACTGAGACCATTTTGTCTAGAGCCTTTCACACCTTCCTGTCCATGTTTTTCTTTCTTACTCTGTTTCTTGCTAAGACCAATAAATGTTCTTCTTTGCCTCCTAAAATGTTTTTCAGCATTAGTATGTAAATTGAAACTGTTGGCTGGGCGAGGTGGCTCATGCTTGTAATCCCAGCACTTCGGGAGGCCGAGGTGGGCGGACATGAGGTCAGGATTTCAAGACCAGCCTGGCCAATATGGTGAAATCCTGTCTCTACTAAAAATACAAAAATTAGCTGGGCATGGTGGCAGGCGCCTGTAGTCGCAGCTACTCGGGAGTCTGAGACAGGAGAATCGCTTAAACTCGGGAGGTGGAGGTTGCAGTGAGCCAAGATTGTACCACTGCACTCCAGCCTGGGCAACAGAGTGAGACTTCATCTCAAAAAAAAAAAAAAAAGTGTCAGCATTCCCACAGAACCCCATAAACAAGTTACAAGATATAATTGCTTCCACTCCATCTGGCCCTAGAATTAAAGCGATTTTAGAAACTGGAGAAACAGGCTGGACGTGGTGGCTTGCGCCTGTAACCTTAGTACTATGGGAGACCAAGGCGGGCGGATCATGAGGTCAGGAGATCGAAACTATCCTGGCTAACAATGAAACCTCATCTCTAGTAAAAATACAAAAAAATAAAAAACATTAGCTGGGAATGGTGGCATGTGCCTGTAGTCCCATGCAACTCAGGAGGCTGAGGCAGGAGAATCCCTTGAACCTAGGAGGCGGAGGTTGCAGTGAGCTGAGATCATGCCACTGCACTCTAGCCTGAATGACAGAGAGAGACTGCATTTCCAAAAAAAAAAAACTGGAGAAACTAACTAGCATTTAATATTTCATCAAGCTGCAAAAAGCAGGTTAAATATATGGCTGTTGTAGATACTCTCCTAAAATATGGCCTTTTGACATACTAAGTCATTTTCTTTTTGAAACCTCCATGCTCACAGTAATAGTAGAGATTGTATTATTGAAAGGGCCTCAAACACAAGGGATCAACAGTGTTCTCAAGAGTTCACAATGGGCCGGGCACAGTGGCTCACGCCTGTAATCTCAACACTTTGGGAGGCAGAGGTGGGTGGATCACCTGAGATGAGGAGTTTGAGACCAGCTGGCCAACATGGTAAAAACCCATCTCAACTAACAATACAAAAGTTATCCAGGCATGGTGGCCTGTGCCTGTAATCCCAGCTACTCGGGAGGCTGAGACGGGAGAATCTCTTGAACCTGGGAGGCAGAGGTTGTAGTGAGTTGAGATTGTGCCATCGCACTCCAGCCTGGGAGACAGAGGGAGACTTCCTCTCAAAAAAAAAAAAAAAAAAGAGTTCACATTGGAAATTGATACTGTTGCAGAGCTTCAGCAAAATTGACAGGTTTGAGGCTGTCAATTGGGAGCTTCCTAATGCTTGGTTGTTTTTCTACCAGATCACACCACTTAGGAGTTGAATACAATTAAAAATAAACAAGCAAAAATTTCATTTATTATAAAAGAAGACAAGGAGAGCCATCAAGCTTTTTTATGTGTTTGTTTTTTTTGAGTGAAGATAATGCTGGTAAGGGTTATTTCTAAGATTATACATCAGCCACAGCTCCTCTGTCTCAGCCTCTGGTGACTGTGACTGTGAACTTTTGAAGCCTCCCGGAAAACCCTCTGCTGAAGCTGTTGTGTTTCAGTCATGACTTAAATACGTGGTGTGAGAGTTTCTGCTACCTTGTCAATTGCCTGTAAAACATCTTAGCAGGTCAGGTATTATTTTTTTTTTGTCACTGCTAAATTGACATATTACATGAGGCTATTCTTTACTACTAAAAGAGCTTAATTTCGTTTTTTTTTTTTTTTTTTGACCCAACATTATTCTTCTAATACTCATTAACCAGCCCACATTGAAAACTGAGCCAGCCTGGGCAACGTGGCAGAATGCCATCTCTACAAAACAATACAAACATGAGTTGAGTGTGGTGGTGCGTGCCTGTAGTCCCCGTGACTCAGGAGGCTGGGGCGGAAGGATCAATTCAGCCCAGAAGGTTGAGGCAGCAGTGCGCCATGATCTCTCCACTGCACTCCAGCTTAGGCAACAGAGCAAGACCCTGTCGCAAACAAAAACAGAAACAATAAACAAAAACTGAGGTAGTCACCCTCCATGATAATCACAGAGACAGATAATCTAGGTAAAAGCAAATATTTGATCTGGATTAGATTGTAACTAATTATAATAGCTCTATGGTTTGGCCATGATCTTAGAAAATGTGGTAATTTGCTATTTTATCTTTTATTTTTCAAAGAAGGTAACTTTTGTGGCTGGGCATGGTGGCTCATGCCTGTAATCCCAGCACTTTGGGAGGCCGAGGCGGGCAGATGACAAGGTCAAGAAATCGAGACCATCCTGACTAACATGGTGAAACTCCATCTCTACTAAAAATATAAAATTAGCTGGGTGTGGTGGCATGCGCCTGTAGCCCCAGCTACTTGGAAGGCTGAGGCAGGATAATCACTTGAACCTGAGAGGTGGAGGCTGCAGTGAGCCGAGATCATTCCACTGTACCAGCCTGGCGACAGAGTGAGACTCCCTCTCAAAAAAAAAAAAAAAAAGGCAATTTTAGGCTTGCACCTATAATCTCAACACTTTGGGAGGCTGAGGTGGAAGGATTGCTTGAGTACAGGAGTTTGAGACCAGCCTGGGCAACATATTAATAGCTAGACCTCATCTCTACAAAAAAATTTAAAAGTTAGCTGGGCATGGTGGTGTGTGTTTATCATCTGAGCTATTTCGGAGGCTGAGATGGGAGGATTGCTTGAACCCAGGAGGTTGAGGCTTTAAGTGAGCTGTGATTGTACCACTACACTCTATCCTTGACAACAGAGGGAGATGCTATCTCAGAAAAAAAAAGGGGGAGGTAATTTTGTTAGCAGTGAGCCAAGACCACACCACCACACTCCAGCCTGGCAACAGGACAAGACTCCGTCTCAACAAAAAAAAAAAAAAAAAAAGGAAAAACAGCTTTCTGTGGCTGTTTTATTTAGCTGCACTTGGAAATAGTCCTGATCTATACAATTTGTCCTCAATGAACTCTTTCAACTATAATTTTTTACCTCATCTTTAATCTGATAAAATACATATCTCATTAAGATATTTTTCTATTAAGCTGTTTTGGAGAATGATTAAATGGAGAGAAAGTTGGAATACACTACTTTTTTTTTTTTTTTTTTGAGACAGAGTCTCGCTCAGGCTGGAGTGCAGTGGCGTGATCTCGGCTCACTGCAACCTCCACCTCCCAGGTTCAAGCGATTCTCCTGCCTCAGCCTCCCAAGTAGCTGTGACTACAGGCACCTGCCACCATACCCAGCTAATTTTTATAATTTTATTAGAGACAGGGTTTCACCATTTTGGCCAGGATGGTCTTGATCTCTTGACCTCATGATCTGCCTGCCTCAACCTCCCAAAGTGCTGGGATTATAGGTGTTAGTCACCACGCCTGGCCTAGAATACCCTATTTCGAATCTTAATGCTACCACTCTTTTATACTTAATTTTTGTATCACTCTGTCAAGTGGCCTCCCATATACGTATGTAGATTTTTTTTAAGAAAAGATATTTATTATTTACACCACTGAAATTAGTCCTGTAAGAACAACATACACCATGTTTCTTTAAAACGATCAATTCCTTTCAAATACAAGAACTGTATAAAGCAATACTGTCAACACAAAACAGTGGTCACATTACATATCTGCAGGCTTAAGCATTGCAAATAATATATTTTTTTCATCTTATGGCTAGGTATTTTCACTGAAACAGTGTTAGCACTTAGACAAGATATAGCTGGAACAGAACAAAAACTTTTTGTTTATGCTTTTTAGGGATGAATCAGTGATTTGTCCCTTTTAAAAATTTATTGCCTTTAACTGCTTTTATGACAATGGTTTTAGGCAGATTCTACTTAGCCACTGAAAAGAGATTCATTCTTGTTCCTTAGTTTTTATTCTTCAGTCTTCAGTTTTTCATACTAGGACACAGCTATATCAAAGATTGACACTTTCCAGCTTTACTTGAACATGTATACACATACAGACCTAACTGAGACCGTTCAGAATTTAGAAATTTAACTAGTGGCATACAGAAGAGAAATTGTGTCTATGACAAAGGAATAAAAAATTATTGGTAATTTTAAGCATAACAAACTAGGTTCTTTATTTAAAAACTTTTTTTTTTTTTTTTTTTTTGGTTTTAAAGGGAAAAGCACTAGTTTCAACATGGGTTTGGTCTTTGATTTTAGTCAGACAATAACACAATGAGACAAAAATACAAAACAGCTTGTTTCCAAAGTCACAAAATGACATTGTTGAGTATACATTTTCTCCACTTTGTGTGTGTGTTGAGCGGACAAGGAAGGAATCAGTAACCAACCCTGGAGAAAATATTTTTCAAGAGTAACAGAATATTCATGTAGGGGACAAAAGCATTTTTTTTCTTAGCATATTGCTATAATCTTCAAAAAATATAAAATTAAATTTACAAAAAACTGAAAGACCAAGTATAAGCAATATGGCATTTGCTTCAGTGTCCAGCACTATCATAATGATTTCTAGCATAAAAGCAAGAAGTTCCTGGATCTTAAGTATCTTCAATAACTGCCAGTATAACTTAAAACTACTGTCTTTGCTTCTTTGAGAGATATCTTTCCCAGTATTTGTGATTTAGATCCAAAAAGTCATCTAATTTTGCTATCTCCTTGAGGTACTGAGTTCATTTTAAAAGTTCTTTGTCTTTGTCTCTATTTAGGTGCGCTTTCATGAAAGGCCTTATCTTTAGTCCATTCTGTGGGTTCGTTAGAAAATTTCTCCCTATGTCATCAAACATAATGGAGTTTTCTTGCTGTAAAACTCTGAAAACTTTCCCCATATAACACCAAGAGGCTTTACATCTATTAATCCTCTCCTTGGAGTATGCACTGTTATCATAGCAGCACTATCCAACATGAAGGTAATCTTATAATTTGCATTTGTGCTTACTCCCAGCTCTTTCATTTTAGCTTCAATCCACTTCATATTTGTTGCAGACCAAATAACAATGTCATAATCTTCATATGCAGATGTTAGAAATTCATGAAGATATGGTCGCATTAATTCTACCCCAGTCTCTGCACAAGACCTGTGGTCAAATAGTGTATAATCAACATCTAATACCAAAAGCTTTTTCCCTTCCCTGGGAGGATTCAAAATTTCCACTATGTACTCTTTGACTCTGCAAGAAATTTTCAGTAGGTTTTCTTCTCTATTTTCTACTTCAACTACTTCATCTTCAATATCAAAGTCATTAACATCATCATCATTGTCAGGGGGTGGGCCTAAGACATCTTCCAAGCTCTCCTCAAGAGTTCCCATCATCATGATTTTAGTATTTGGTTTCAGTTTGAGAGCTCCAAGCTTAACATCATTTTCTGCAGGTTTGCCTTTAACTTTGAGTCCAAGTAACTTTTGGCATTCTGGAAGCACTCCTGTAAGGGTCTTAAGGAACTGTTTGAGATCGAGCACAGTATCAGCTTCTGAAAGTGTGGTCACTGAATACTCCTGTCCACCGCATTTTACAATGATAGGGAGAGCCATTCTTGAAACATATGAGGAAGCAGCTGTCCTTCAGGAAAAAAAAAATACCTGGAGTGCGGCAGAACCCCCGGCAGCGGACGCAGGAACCGGCCGCCGTGAGACCAAGAGTGAGCGGAAGTGAAGGGCGGGACCGGAACCCCATATGTAGATTTTTTAATGAAGCATGGTTATTAAGTGGGCGGATCACATGAGCTCAGGAGTTCGAGACCAGCCTGGGCAACACGGTGAAACCCCATCTGCACAAAAAATACAAAAATTAGCCAGGTGTGGTGGCGTGTGGTCCCAGCTACTCAGAAAGTGGAGGTAGGAAGATCACCTGAGCCCTGGGAGGTTGAGGCTGCAGTGACCCATGATGGTACCACTGCACGCCACCCTGGACAAGAGTGATAACTTGTCTATATAAAAAAAAAAAGTGGCCGAGTGCAGTGGCTCACACCTGTAATCCCAACACTTTCAAAGGCCGAGTCGGGTGGATCACCTGAGGTCAGGATTTCAAGATCAGTCTGGCCAACAGGTGAAACCCCGTCTCTACTTAAAAAATACAAAAATTGGCAGGGCACGGTGGCTCACGCCTGTAATCCCAACGGTTTGGGAGGCCGAGGCGGGTGGATCACGAGGTCAAGAAATCGAGACCATCCTGGCCAATATGGTGAAACCCCATCTCTACTAAAAATACAAAAATTAGCTGGGCGTGTTGGCGTGCACCTGTAGTCCCAGCTACTCGGGAGGCTGAGGCAGGAGAACTGCTTGAACCTGGGAAGCAGAGGTTGCAGTGAGCTGAGATCATGCCACTGCACTCCAGCCTGGTGCCTGGCAACAAAGTGAGACTCTGTCTCAAAAAAAAAAAAAAAAAAAAAATTAGCTGGCTGTGGTGGCAAGCACCTGTAATCCCAGTTACTCAGGAGGCTGAGGCAGGAGAATTGCTTGAACCTAGGAGGTGGAAGGTGCAGTGAGCTGAGATCATGTCATCGCACTCCAGCCT